>CM068368.1:757982551-758169949 GCA_034769895.1 Magicicada septendecula | reverse complement strand
TCACCAAAAACGACAGGTGTTGGGTACTCTACAATTCAGGCCTGTATGCAAACAATTATTTGATTCTGTTTGAATTTGCGGCTGTTATCGTTTGCCATAGAAAACACCCTTGATAAAACATAAAACGTTGCTGGTAAACTACCGTATTCCATTAACCGATCTTCACCAATAACAATACGTCTTGAGAACTCTACAATTCAGGGCTGTATGCAAAACATTAGTTGATGATTCTCATTGAATTTACGGCAGTTATCGTTCGTCACAGAAAAAATACCCTTGTTAAAACATAAAACGTTGCAGGTAAACTACCCCTTTCCCTTAACCGATCTTCAACAAAATCAACAGATCTTGAGTTCTGTATAATTCAAAAAGGTGTG
Organism: Magicicada septendecula; assembly: GCA_034769895.1. Taxonomy (NCBI): domain Eukaryota; kingdom Metazoa; phylum Arthropoda; class Insecta; order Hemiptera; family Cicadidae; genus Magicicada; species Magicicada septendecula. The sequence goes on along the minus strand of CM068368.1, from coordinate 758,169,572 downwards.
CAGAAGAGTAGTTGATTCTGTTTTAATGTACGGCAGTTATCGTTTGTCAAAAAAAAATTACCCTTGATAAAACATAAAATGTTGCTGATAAACAACCCTATTCCCTTAACCGATCTTCACCAAAACCAACAGGTCTAGAGAACTACATTTCAGGGCTGTATACAAAATATTATATGATTCTGTTTGAATTTGCGGCTGTTATCGTTTGCCATATAAAATACCCTTGATAAAACAAAAAACGTGTCTGGTAAACTACCCCTTTCCCTTAACCGATCTTCACCAAAAACAATAGGTCTTTAGTACTCAACAAAACAGGGCTGTATGCAAAAACGTATTTGATTCTGTTTGAATTTGCGGCTCTTATCGTTTTCCATAGACAATACCCTTTTAAAACATAAAACGTTGCCGGTAAGCTACCCCTTTCCCTTAACCGATCTTCACCTACACCAATAGGTATTGAGAACTCTACAATACAGGGCTGTATGCAAAACATCATTTGATTCTGTTTGAATTTGCGGCTGTTATCGTTTACCATAGAAAAATATCGGTATGGAGAACCATACATGACTTCCATATTCTAAGATTTATATTTAAAATCATTTTCAACCAAACAGCCAGGGAAGGAATTTTAACAAAAAAATACTTCTTTGTTGCCAATAACGTAGTACACATATAAAAAAAAATTATCCCCTCCCCTTCAACTATAATTTTGATTTATAGAAAATTACCCCCAGCCCGTTCAACTAGCCTCTTCATTTATAGATATTTCACCTACGTTTCTACAGTGGATTATTAAGATCTTATCAGGATACTTAATCAAAATTAAGTACTTTACTCATGTTACAACAAAAAATGTTTCAGGTAAACTGCACTTTCCCCGTAACCGATCTTCACCAAAATCAACAGACATTGAGTTCTCTCTAGCTCAGGCACATATGTAAAAAATTATTTGATTCTGTTTGATTTTACGGCAGTTATGGTTCGTCATATAAAAAATTACATGAACATATAAACATAAAACATGAGATTTATAAAACATATCTAAGATTTATATTTAAAATCATTTCTGAAATAAAATATTTTCATAGAACCTACTAACGCTGGGGAAATCTGAGGAGCCAATCAGAGTTGGGCCTACCTGTCAATCTGCTGAATTTGGTGGAAAGCCCTGTCACTGTCGTCAAAGTATCAGCCTTGACAGGGTCCTCTTTTTCTGCAAAATGTGAGAGGCTTGAGATGGAGTGAGTGACATGGTCCCCACCTCAATGAAGAACCCATTGTTTTATGAAAATATATTTAAATTTTGAAAACAGAAAATTCTTTTCTTGTTGTAAATATTTATATTTTATAATCAAAATGACTTTATTTTTGTTACCTGGCAACAAAATTATTTTATTTTCAACAATTACCATTGTTTCAAAAAGTTTAAATAAATTTTCAAGTACTTTAATCTTGTTAAAACGTAAAAGGTTGCAGGTAAACTACCCCTTCCCCTTAACCGATCTTCACCAAAATCGAAAGTCCTTGAGATCTCTACAATTCAGGGACGTATGCAAAAAATTATTTGATTCTGTTTGAATTTGCGGCACTTATCGTTTGCCATAGAAAAAAAAGTTGCAGGTAAACTACCCCTTCCCCTCAACCGATCTTCACCAAAAACAACAGGTCTTGAGTACTCTACAAATCAGGGCTGTATGCAGAAAATTATTTGATTCTGTTTGAACTTGCGGCTGTTATCGTTTGCCATAGAAAATACCCTTTTTAAAAAAACGTTGTTGGTAAACTACCCCTTTCCCTTAACCGATCTTCACCAAAAACAATAGGTCTTGAGAACTCTACAATTTAGGGCTGTATGCAAATAATCTTTTGATTCTGTTTGAATTTGCGGCTGTTATCGTTTGCCATAGGAAATACCCTTGTTAAAACATAAAACGTTACAGGTAAACTACCCCTTTCCCTTAACCGATCTTCACAAAAAACAATAGGTCTTGAGAACTCTACAATTCAGGGTTGTATGCGAAACATTATTTGATTCTGTTTGAATTTGCGGCTGTTATCGTTTGCCAAAAAAAAAAATTTGTCTTGATAAAAAAAACCGTTACCGGTAAACTACCCCTTTCCCTCAACCGATCTTCACAAAAAACAATAGGTCGCGAGTACTCTACAAATCAGGGCTGTATGCAAAAAATTATTTTATTCTGTTTGAATTTGCGGCAGTTATCGTTTGCCATAGAAAAAAAATCTACAGACAGACACACAGACACACAGACAGACACACACACAGACACTTTTCGGAAAACGACTTTTTTTCATGTTTTGAGTGTAGTAGAATCAGAATCGGCAATAATCTCGAACACGATTTTTTTGCCATCACCATACTTCCATTCCTTAAGGAATATGGAAGTAATATCGGTATGGAGAACCATACATGACTTCCATATTCTAAGATTTATATTTAAAATCATTTTCAGCCAAACAGCCAGGGAAGGAATTTTAACAAAAAAATACTTCTTTGTTGCCAATAACGTAGTACACATATAAAAAAAAATTATCCCCTCCCCTTCAACTATAATTTTGATTTATAGAAAATTACCCCCAGCCCGTTCAACTAGCCTCTTCATTTATAGATATTTCATCTACGTTTCTACAGTGGATTATTAAGATCTTATCAGGATACTTTATCAAAATTAAGTACTTTACTCATGTTACAACAAAAAATGTTTCAGGTAAACTGCCCTTTCCCCGTAACCGATCTTCACCAAAATCAACAGACATTGAGTTCTCTATAGCTCAGGCACATATGTAAAAAATTATTTGATTCTGTTTGAATTTACGGCAGTAATGGTTCGTCACATAAAAAATTACCCATGTTAAAACATAAAACATGAGATTTATAAAACATGTCTAAGATTTATATTTAAAATCATTTTTGAAATAAAATATTTTCATAGAACCTACTAACGCTGGGGAAATCTGAGGAGTCAATCAGAGTTGGGCCTACCTGTCACTCTGCTGAATTTGGTGGAAAGCCCTGTCACTGTCGTCAAAGTATCAGCCTTGACAGGGTCCTCTTTTTCTGCAAAATGTGAGAGGCTTGAGATGGAGTGAGTGACATGGTCCCCACCTCAATGAAGAACCCATTGTTTTATAAAAATATATTTAAATTTTGAAAACTGAAAATTATTTTCTTGTTGTAAATATTTATATTTTATAATCAAAATGACTTTATTTTTGTTACCTGGCAACAAAATTATTTTATTTTCCACAATTACCATTGTTTCAAAAAATTTAAATAAATTTTCAAGTACTTTACTCTTGTTAAAACGTAAAAGGTTGCAGGTAAACTACCCCTTCCCCTTAACCGATCTTCACCAAAATCGAAAGTCCTTGAGACCTCTACAATTCAGGGATGTATGCAAAACATTATTTGATTCTGTTTGAATTTGCGGCAGTTATCGTTTGCCATAGAAAAAAAAGTTGCAGGTAAACTACCCCTTCCCCTCAACCGATCTTCACCAAAAACAATAGGTCTTGAGTACTCTACAAATCAGGGCTGTATGCAGAAAATTATTTGATTCTGTTTGAACTCGCGGCTGTTATCGTTTGCCATAGAAAATACCCTTGTTAAAAAAACGTTGTAGGTAAACTACCCCTTTCCCTTAACCGATCTTCACCAAAAACAATAGGTCGTGAGCACTCTACAAATCAGGACTGTATGCAAAAAATTATTTGATTCTGTTTGAATTTGCGGCAGATATCGTTTGCCATAGAAAAAAAATCTACAGACAGACACACAGACACACAGATAGACACACAGACAGACAGACTCACACACAGACACTTTTCGGAAAACGACTTTTTTTCATGTTTTGAGTGTAGTAGAAGCAGAATCTGCAATAATCTCGAACACGATTTTTTTTGCCATCACCATACTTCCATTCCTTAAGGTATATGGAAGTAAAAATTGCCCTTGATAAAAAACCGTTGCTGGTAAACTACCCCTTTCCATCAACCGATCTTCAGCAAAAACGATAGGTCTTGAGAAATCTGCAATTTAGTGCTGTATGCAAAATATTATATGATTTTGTTTGAATTTGCGGCTGTTATCGTTTGCCATACAAAATACCCTTGATAAAACAAAAAACGTGGCAGGTAAACTACCCCTTTCCCTTAAACGATTTTCACCAAAAACAACAGGTCATTAGTACTCAAGAAATCAGGGCTGTATGCAAAAACCTATTTGATTATGTTTGAATTTGCGGCTTTTATCGTTTGCCATAGAAAATACCCTTGTTAAAACATAAAACGTTGCCTGTAAACTACCCCTTTCCCTTAACCGATCTTTACCAAAATGAACAGATCTTGAGAACTCTACAATCCAGGACTGTATGCGAAACATTATTTGATTCTGTTTGAATTTGCGGCTGTTATCGTTTGCCATAGAAAACACCATTGATAAAACATAAAACGTTGCTGGTAAACTACCCTATTCCATTAACCGATCTTCACCAATAACAATAGGTCTTGAGAACTCTACAATTCAGGGCTGTATGCAAAACATTAGTTGATTCTCTTTGAATTTACGGCAGTTATCGTTCGTCACATAAAAAATACCCTTGTTAAAACATAAAACGTTGCAGGTAAACTACCCCTTTCCCTTAACCGATCTTCAACAAAATCAACAGACCTTGAGTTTTGTATAATTCAAAAATGTATGCAGAAGAGTAGTTGATTCTGTTTTAATGTACGGCAGTTATTGTTCGTAAAAGATTACCCTTCATAAAACTTAAAATGTTGCTGGTAAACAACCCTATTCCCTTAACCGATCTTCACCAAAACCAACAAGTCTTGAGAACTCTACATTTCAGGGCTGTATGCAAAATATTATATGATTCTGTTTGAATTTGCGGCTGTTATCGTTTGTCATATAAAATACCCTTGATAAAACAAAAAACGTGTCTGGTAAACTACCCCTTTACCTTAACCGATCTTCACCAAAAACAATAGGTCTTTAGTAGTCAACAGAACAGGGCTGTATGCAAAAACGTATTTGATTCTGTTTGAATTTGCGGCTCTTATCGTTTGCCAAAAAAATACCCTTTTAAAACATAAAACGTTTAAAACGTTGCCGGTAAACTACCCCTTTCCCTTAACCGATCTTCACCAACGCCAATAGGTCTTGAGAACTCTACAATTCAGGGCTGTATGCAAAACATTAGTTGATTCTCTTTGAATTTACGGCAGTTTTCGGTCGTCACAGAAAAAATACCCTTGTTAAAGCATAAAACGTTGCTGGTAAACTACCCCTTTCCCTTAACCGATCTTCAACAAAATCAACAGACCTTGAGTTCTGTATAATTCAAAAAGGTATGCAGAAGAGTAGTTGATTCTGTTTTAATGTACGCCAGTTATCGTTGGTAAAAAATTACCCTTCATAAAACTTAAAATGTTGCTGGTAAACAACCCTATTCCCTTAACCGATCTTCACCAAAACCAACAAGTCAGGGCTGTATGCAAAATACTATATGATTCTGTTTGAATTTGCGGCTGTTATCGTTTGTCATATAAAATACCCTTGATAAAACAAAAAACGTGTCCGGTAAACTACCCCTTTCCCTTAACCGATCTTCACCAAAAACAATAGGTCTGTAGTAGTCAACAAAACAGGGCTGTATGCAAAAACGTATTTGATTCTGTTTGAATTTGCGGCTCTTATCGTTTGCCATAGAAAATACCCTTTTAAAACATAAAACGTTTAAAACGTTGCCGGTAAACTAACCCTTTCCCTTAACCGATCTTCACCAACACCAATAGGTATTGAGAACTCTACAATACAGGGCTGTATGCAAAACATCATTTGATTCTGTTTGATTTTGCGGCAGTTATCGTTTATCCTAGAAAAAAATTACCCTTGATAAAAAACCGTTGCCGGTAAACTACCCCTTTTCCTTAACCGATGTTCACCAAAAACGATAGGTCTTGAGAACTCTGCAATTCAGGGCTGTATACAAAACATTATATGATTTTGTTTGAATTTGCGGCTGTTATCGTTTGCCATACAAAATACCCTTGATAAAACAAAAAACGTGGCCGCTACACTACCCCTTTCCCTTAAACGATCTTCACCAAAAACAATAGGTCTTTAGTACTCAAGAAATTAGGGCTGTATGCAAAAACTTATTTGATTATGTTTGAATTTGCGGCTGTTATCGTTTGCCATAGAAAATACCCTTGTTAAAACATAAAACGTTGCCGGTAAACTACCCCTTTCCCTTAACTGATCTTTACCAAAATCAACAGATCTTGAGAACTCTACAATTCAGGGCTGTATGCGAAACATTATTTGATTCTGTTTGAATTTGCGGCTGTTATCGTTTGCCAAACAAACAAAATTACCCTTGATAAAAAAAAACCGTTGCTAGTAAACTACCCCTTTCCCTCAACCGATCTTCACCAAAAACAATAGGTCGCGAGTACTCTTCAAATCAGGGCTGTATGCAAAAAATTATTTGATTCTGTTTGAATTTGCGGCTGTTATCGTTTGCCATAGAAAAAAAATCTACAGACAGACAGACACACAGACACACAGACACACACACAGACACTTTTCGAAAAACGACTTTTTTTCATGTTTTGAGTGTAGTACAATCAGAATCTGCAATAATCTCGAACACGATTTTTTTTGCCATCACCATACTTCCATTTCCTTAAGGAACATGGAAGTAAAAATCCAGACAACTCTATCGGAATGAAAACAAAATTAAAAACTGTGGGTAGAACACTTGCTCGGAGTAACTTTTACTCGGACTGACACTTGTTCTGAATGTATGTGTTACCAACGTGATGATAAAACACGCGCGCGAACACACACGGACATCCTACACGGGTATATACCAAATAAACTAGTACTTTGTCTACTTCATTCTTCCAGTCCTATTTAATTAATATGTAGAGAAAGTTGGAATCTTACTGACCAAGCGAGGGGATTCTGATTTTTCCAAAAATGTACATTATACAGTATAATGCTAAATCCTATTTTAGATGTGCGTGCTTCTTTGTCTGCAATATTTAAGAATGAAGGCCTGTAGGCCTATTATCAGTTAAATTACAATTATAATATTATAATTATTCTATTATTATTTTTAAGGAGATATTTAGATACAGTGTACCGTTTACAGATGACACGATGGAAAAGGTATTATACCAAGGGTAGTCTTTTGTACTTTCTTGCGTTTCTGTCAAATCTTCTTTTTGGTTTTTTCTTTTTTTTAATAGTTTGATATATAATGCCAAGAGTCATTTACAAAATATTTACAATTTGTTTTCTGTACAATGTTTACAGTTTATATGAATTTTTCAGAGATAATTTTTTTTACTGCCAACTGCCAATTTACAACCAAAAAGTGGTAATTGGTTGTCTTCCCAACCGAGGATCTTCTCTTCTTTTCTTTTCTAAGTTGAGGGATATTGTGTCAAATGTGTGACAGTAGTAGGCTACTCAGCGTCTTTCGGAGGGCGTTGATCAGTAAGTAAAGTGAAGGAAAATGAAAAATGATGAAAGGCACAATAAGCAACAATTTTACTGTATCACAACATGGAAAGAATATTCTTTTTTAAATTAAATAGTGTGACGACAGAAGCAGGCTAGAAGTTAACATATTATTTAGGCTTCTTAAAATTTCCAATTTTCATATCAATTAGTACTAGATATGAATATCGATACTTTAATACCTTATGTTAATGTTTCTGAAAAGAAGCAAATTCTAAAAAAACCTGGTACACCTCAAAAGTACTCATGGGTGAAGCCTTAATATCAGAAGCATTAAAATTAGACTAATATTGTGTGTGTGTGTGTGTGTGTGTGTGTGTGTGTGCGCGCGCGCGTATGCGTGTGCGTCCCCTTTGCGTGGGTGCGTAATATACTTAACAACAACAAAATAATAGAGGCATGAAATAATAATAATAATAATAATAATAATAATAATAATAATAATAATAAAAATAAATAATCCGTTTAACGTTAATAGAAATAATTCAAATAAAATAATTGCATGTAATTAACAAAATGATATAACTATAATTTAATATGATATATATGTAATAATAATTATTAATTATATTTAATTACAACTAATGTAATTAATAATACCACTAATATATATCTGGCATTTAGGTGCAAAGAATTTGTTCAGGCTAACTAAAAGAACTGCAAATATAACTTGTTTTCAAATGATTAGTTGAATATTGTCAATACGAACTTTTAGTTTCTTTATTATCTCTTAGATGAACTAAAGGACTTATTGTTGGGCTTATGTAGAAAGGTTGTACACGTGACAGTACAAAATTCATAGTTAGCTTCTGTGCAATGTAACTGGTTAATGTCTTACTACACTTCCTGGAATTATTATGAATGTCCTAAAACCATTTTTTCTCTGAGCAAATGTCACTCGAGCAAGTGTCACAACTTCCATACACCTTGCCTAACCGAAATCTCCAGTACAGTTATGGACACTGAACAGACAATTTCTCAGTATGACATGAAAACCACGGATATGCCTTAAAATCAATTACTTATCAGTAATTAATTTATACTTTAATAAATTATTGATACTAAATTTTTGCTTATTAAATACACTTTGTTAGAACTCATTAATTAATTAATAATCCGTCAAGTACACTATCTCTGAATAATAATATTTTAGTATATTCACTGGTTGCAATCTTAAATATCGGTATGAAGAACCATACATGACTTCCATGTTCTAAGATTTATATTTAAAATCATTTTAAAAATGAAATGTTTCCATACAAACTACTTCTTTCTTCAGCCCTAACCACACTAGTGTGGTCACTAACGTATACCACCTCACGTTAGCGCACTCGATTTTCACTGATGATGGCAGTCGATGGCACTGCCGAAACGTCTGGTGTTGCAGAAAACATTGGACCACGGCCAAACAGCCCGGGAAGGAATTTTAACAACAAATTACTTCTTTGTTGCCGATAACGTACTACATATATACAAAATTATCCCTTCCCCCTTCAACTATCATTTTCTTTTATAGAAAATTACCCCGTCCCCCTTTCACTACCCTTTTTATTTATAGATATTTCATCTACCTTTCTACAGCGGATTATTATGTCCTTCTTTTCAGGATACTTTATTTATCAAATTTAACTACTTTACTCTTGTTAAAATATAAAACGTTGCTAGCAAACTACCCCTTCTCGTTAACCGATCTTCACCAAAATCAATAGGCCTTGAATGCTCTACAACTCAGGCATATATACAAAAAGTTATTTGATTCTGTTTGAATTTGCGGCAGTTATAGTTCGCCATAGAAAAAAACTCTACACATAGACACACAGACCCACAGACACTTTTCGAAAACTAACTTTTCTTCATGTTTTGAGGGCAGTACAATCAGAATCAGTCCTTATCTCAAAAAAGATTTTTTTCGCCATCACCAGACTTCCATTTCCTTATGGAATATGGAAGTAAAAATTATTATTATTGACATTATTACTTCCATGTTCTATAAGGAAATGGAAGTATGGTCATGGCGAAAAAAATCGTGTTCAAGATAACGGCAGATTCTGATTGTACTACCCTCAAAACATGAAAAAAGTCATTTTACTTCCATGTTCCTTAAGGAAATGGAAATATGGTGATGGCAAAAAAAATCGTGTTCGAGATTATTGCAGATTCTGATTGTACTACACTCAAAACATGAAAAAAAGTCGTTTTTCGAAAAGTGTCTGTGTGTGTGTCTGTCTGTCTGTCTATGTCGGTAGATTTTTTTATATGGCAAACGATAACAGCCGCAAATTCATACAGAATCAAATAATTTTTTGCATACAGCCCTGATTTATAGAGTACTCACGACCTATTGTTTTTGGTAAAGAGCGGTTGAGGGAAAGGGGTAGTTTACCAGCAACGGTTTTTTTATCAAGGGTAATTTTGTTTGTTTGGCAAACGATAACAGCCGCAAATTCAAACAGAATCAAATCATGTTTCGCATATAGCCCTTAATTGTAGAGTTCTCAAGATCTGTTGATTTTGGTAATGATCGGTTAATGGAAAGGGGTAGTTTACCGGCAACGTTTTATGTTTTAACAAGGGTATTTTCTATGGCAATCGATAACAGCCGCAAATTCAAACATAATCAAATAATGTTTTGCATACTGCCCTGAATTGTAGAGTTCTCAAGACCTTTTGTTTTTGGTGAATATCGGTTAAGGGGAAGGGGTAGTTTACCAGCAACGTTTTAAGCTTTAAAATGGTATTTTTTATGGCAAACGATAAGAGCCGCAAATTCAAACAGAATCAAATAAGTTTTTGCATACAGCCCTGATTTCTTGTTTACTAAAGACCTATTGTTTTTGGTGAAGATCGTTTAAGGGTAAGGGGTAGTTTACCGGCCACGTTTTTTGTTTTATCAAGGGTATTTTGTATGGCAAACGATAACAGCCGCAAATTCAAACAGAATCAAAAGATTATTTGCATACAGCCCTAAATTGTAGAGTTCTCAAGACCTATTGTTTTTGGTGAAGTTCGGTTGAGGGAAAGGGGTACTTTACCAACAACGTTTTTTTAACAAGGGTAATTTTACTTCCATATTCCTTAAGGAATGGAAGTATGGTGATGGCAAAAAAAATCGTGTTCGAGATTATTGCAGATTCTGATTCTACTACACTCGAAACATGAAAAAAAGTCGTTTTCCGAAAAGTGTCTGTGTGTGTGTCTGTCTGTGTGTCTGTCTGTAGATTTTTTTTCTATGGCAAACGATAACTGCCGCAAATTCAAACAGAATCAAATAATTTTTTGCATGCAGCCCTGACTTGCAGAGTACTCGCGACCTATTGTTTTTGGTGAAGATCGGTTGAGGGAAAGGGGTAGTTTACCAGCAACGTTTTTACTTCCATATTCCTTAAGGAATGGAAGTATGGTGATGGCAAAAAAAATCGTGTTCGAGATTATTGCAGATTCTGATTCTACTACACTCAAAACATGAAAAAAGTCGTTTTCCGAAAAGTGTCTGTGTGTCTGTCTGTCTGTCTGTCTGTGTGTGTGTCTGTCTGTCTGTCTGTCTGTAGATTTTTTTTCTATGGCAAACGATAACTGCCGCAAATTCAAACAGAATCAAATAATTTTTTGCATGCAGCCCCGATTTGCAGAGTACTCGCGACCTATTGTTTTTGGTGAAGATCGGTTGAGGGAAAGGGGTAGTTTACCTGCAACGGTTTTTTTTTAGCAAGGGTAATTTTGTTTGTTTGGCAAACGATAACAGCCGCAAATTCAAACAGAATCAAACAATGTTTCGCATACAGCCCTGAATTGTAGAGTTCTCAAGATCTGTTGATTTTGGTGAAGATCGGTTAAGGGAAAGGGGTAGTTTACCTGTAACGTTTTATGTTTTAACAAGGGTATTTCCTATGGCAAACGATAACAGCCGCAAATTCAAACAGAATCAAATAATGTTTCGCATACAGCCCTAAATTGTAGAGTTCTCAAGACCTATTGTTTTTGGTGAAGTTCGGTTGAGGGAAAGGGGTAGTTTACCTGCAACGTTTTTTTAACAAGGGTATTTTCTATGGCAAACGATAACAGCCGCAAATTCAAACAGAATCAAATAATGTTTTGCATACAGCCCTGATTTGTAGAGTACTCAAGACCTATTGTTTTTGGTGAAGATCGGTTAAGGGAAAGGGGTAGTTTACCTGTAACGTTTTATGTTTTAACAAGGGTATTTCCTATGGCAAACGATAACAGCCGCAAATTCAAACAGAATCAAAAGATTATTTGCATACTGCCCTAAATTGTAGAGTTCTCAAGACCTATTGTTTTTGGTGAAGATCGGTTGAGGGCAAGGGGTAGTTTACCTGCAACGGTTTTTTTTTAGCAAGGGTAATTTTGTTTGTTTGGCAAACGATAACAGCCGCAAATTCAAACAGAATCAAATAATGTTTCGCATACAGCCCTGAATTGTAGAGTTCTCAAGATCTGTTGATTTTGGTGAAGATCGGTTAAGGGAAAGGGGTAGTTTACCTGTAACGTTTTATGTTTTAACAAGGGTATTTCCTATGGCAAACGATAACAGCCGCAAATTCGAACAGAATCAAAAGATTATTTGCATACAGCCCTAAATTGTAGAGTTCTCAAGACCTATTGTTTTTGGTGAAGTTCGGTTGAGGGAAAGGGGTACTTTACCAGCAACGTTTTTTTAACAAGGGTATTTTCTATGGCAAACGATAACAGCCGCAAATTCAAACAGAATCAAATAATATTTTGCATACAGCCCTGATTTGTTGAGTACTCAAGACCCGTTGTTTTTGGTGAAGATCAGTTAAGGGGAAGGGGTAGTTTACCAGCAACATTTTTTTATCAAGCGTATTTTCTATGGCAAACGATAGCAGCCGCAAATTCAAACAGAATCAAATAATTTTTTGCATACGTCCCTGAATTCTAGAGGTCTCAATTACTTTCGATTTTGGTGAAGATCGGTTAAGGGGAAGGGGTAGTTTACTTGCAACCTTTTACGTTTTAACAAGAGTAAAGTACTTGTTTACTTCCATATTCCTTAAGGAATGGAAGTATGGTGATGGCAAAAAAAATCGTGTTCGAGATTATTGCAGATTCTGATTCTACTACACTCAAAACATGAAAAAAAGTCGTTTTCCGAAAAGTGTCTGTGTGTCTGTGTGTCTGTCTGTGTGTGTGTCTGTAGATTTTTTTTCTATGGAAAACGATAACTGCCGCAAATTCAAACAGAATCAAATAATTTTTTGCATACAGTCCTGATTTGTAGAGTACTCGCGACCTATTGTTTTTGGTGAAGATCGGTTGAGGGAAAGGGGTAGTTTACCTGCAACGGGTTTTTTTATCAAGGGAAATATTTTTTTGGCAAACGATAACAGCCGCAAATTCAAACAGAATCAAATAATGTTTCGTATACAGCCCTAAATTGTAGAGTTCTCAAGACCTTTTGCTTTTGGTGAAGATCGGTTAAGGGAAAGGGGTAGTTTACTTGTAACGTTTTATGTTTTAACAAGGGTATTTCCTATGGCAAAAGATAACAGCCGCAAATTGAAACAGAATCAAAAGATTATTTGCATACAGCCCTAAATTGTAGAGTTCTCAAGACCTGTTGTTTTTGGTGAAGATCGGTTAAGGGAAAGGGGTAGTTAACCTACAACGTTTTTTTAACAAGGGTATTTTTTGGCAAACGATAACAGCCGCAAATTCAAACAGAATCACATAATGTTCTGCATACGGCCCTGGTTTGTAGAGTACTCAAGACCTGTTATTTTTGGTGAAGATCGGTTGAGGGAAAGGGGTAGTTTACCTGCAACATTTTTTATCAAGCGTATTTTCTATGGCAAACGATAACTGCCGCAAATTCAAACAGAAGCAAATAATTTTTTGCATACAGCCCTGATTTGTAGAGTACTCGCGGCCTGTTGATTTTGGTGAAGATCGGTTGAGGGGAAGGGTAGGTTACCTGCAACGGTTTTTTTTATCAAGGGAAATTTTTTTTTTGGCAAACGATAACAGCCGCAAATTCAAACAGAATTAAATAATGTTTCGTATACCGCCCTGAATTGTAGAGTTTTCAAGATCTATTGTTTTTGGTGAAGATCGGTTAAGGGAAAGGGGTAGTTTACCTGTAACGTTTTATGTTTTAACAAGGGTATTTCCTATGGCAAACGATAACAGCCGCAAATTCAAACAGAATCAAAAGATTATTTGCATACTGCCCTAAATTGTAGAGTTCTCAAGACCTATTGTTTTTGGTGAAGATCGGTTGAGGGAAAGGGGTAGTTTACCTGCAACGGTTTTTTTTTAGCAAGGGTAATTTTGTTTGTTTGGCAAACGATAACAGCCGCAAATTCAAACAGAATCAAATAATGTTTCGCATACAGCCCTGAATTGTAGAGTTCTCAAGATCTGTTGATTTTGGTGAAGATCGGTTAAGGGAAAGGGGTAGTTTACCTGTAACGTTTTATGTTTTAACAAGGGTATTTCCTATGGCAAACGATAACAGCCGCAAATTCAAACAGAATCAAAAGATTATTTGCATACAGCCCTAAATTGTAGAGTTCTCAAGACCTATTGTTTTTGGTGAAGTTCGGTTGAGGGAAAGGGGTACTTTACCAGCAACGTTTTTTTAACAAGGGTATTTTCTATGGCAAACGATAACAGCCGCAAATTCAAACAGAATCAAATAATATTTTGCATACAGCCCTGATTTGTTGAGTACTCAAGACCCGTTGTTTTTTGTGAAGATCAGTTAAGGGGAAGGGGTAGTACCAGCAACTTTTTTTATCAAGCGTATTTTTTATGGCAAACGATAGCAGCCGCAAATTCAAACAGAATCAAATAATTTTTTGCATACGTCCCTGAATTCTAGAGGTCTCAATTACTTTCGATTTTGGTGAAGATCGGTTAAGGGGAAGGGGTAGTTTACTTGCAACCTTTTACGTTTTAACAAGAGTAAAGTACTTGTTTACTTCCATATTCCTTAAGGAATGGAAGTATGGTGATGGCAAAAAAAATCGTGTTCGAGAATATTGCAGATTCTGATTCTACTACACTCAAAACATGAAAAAAAGTCGTTTTCCGAAAAGTGTCTGTGTGTCTGTGTGTCTGTCTGTGTGTGTGTCTGTAGATTTTTTTTCTATGGAAAACGATAACTGCCGCAAATTCAAACAGAATCAAATAATTTTTTGCATACAGTCCTGATTTGTAGAGGACTCGCGACCTATTGTTTTTGGTGAAGATCGGTTGAGGGAAAGGGGTAGTTTACCTGCAACGGTTTTTTTTATCAAGGGAAATATTTTTTTGGCAAACGATAACAGCCGCAAATTCAAACAGAATCAAATAATGTTTCGTATACAGCCCTAAATTGTAGAGTTCTCAAGACCTTTTGCTTTTGGTGAAGATCGGTTAAGGGAAAGGGGTAGTTTACTTGTAACGTTTTATGTTTTAACAAGGGTATTTCCTATGGCAAAAGATAACAGCCGCAAATTGAAACAGAATCAAAAGATTATTTGCATACAGCCCTAAATTGTAGAGTTCTCAAGACCTATTGTTTTTGGTGAAGATCGGTTAAGGGAAAGGGGTAGTTAACCTACAACGTTTTTTTAACAAGGGTATTTTTTGGCAAACGATAACAGCCGCAAATTCAAACAGAATCACATAATGTTCTGCATACGGCCCTGTTTTGTAGAGTACTCAAGACCTGTTATTTTTGGTGAAGATCGGTTGAGGGAAAGGGGTAGTTTACCTGCAACATTTTTTATCAAGCGTATTTTCTATGGCAAACGATAACTGCCGCAAATTCAAACAGAAGCAAATAATTTTTTGCATTCAGCCCTGATTTGTAGAGTACTCGCGGCCTGTTGATTTTGGTGAAGATCGGTTGAGGGGAAGGGTAGGTTACCTGCAACGGTTTTTTTTATCAAGGGAAATTTTTTTTTTTTGCAAACGATAACAGCCGCAAATTCAAACAGAATTAAATAATGTTTCGTATACCGCCCTGAGTTGTAGAGTTGTCAAGATCTGTTGTTTTTGGTGAAGATCGGTTAAGGGAAAGGGGTAGTTTACCTGTAACGTTTTATGTTTTAACAAGGGTATTTCCTATGGCAAACGATAACAGCCGCAAATTGAAACAGAATCAAACGATTATTTGCATACAGCCCTAAATTGTAGAGTTATCAAGACCTGTTGTTTTTGGTGATGATCGGTTGAGGAAAAGGGGTAGTTTACCTGCAACGTTTTTTTAACAAGGGTATTTTCTATGGCAAACGATAACAGCCGCAAATTCAAACAGAATCAAATAATGTTTTGCATACGGCCCTTATTTGTAGAGTACTCAAGACCTGTTGTTTTTGGTGAAGATCGGTTAAGGGGAAGGGGTAGTTTACCTGCACCGTTTTTTTATCAAGCGTATTTTCTATGGCAAACGATAACAGCCGCAAATTCAAGCAGAATCAAATAATTTTTTGCATACATCCCTAAATGGTCGAGGTCTCAAGGCCTTACGATTTTGGTGAAGATCGGTTAAGGGGAAGGGGTAGTTTACCTGCAACCTTTTACGTTTTAACAAGAGTAAAGTACTTGCAAATTTATTTAAACTTTTTGAAACAATGGTAATTGTTAAAAATAAAATAATTTTGTTGCCAGGCAATAAAATTAAATTTTTTTAATTTTAATGTAATATAATATTTTTCATTTAATACGGCAATAAAAAGGCAGGTAAGACACAAACACACAATTCACGTTATTTCTGGCCTCACTCATGTTTATTTTCTTACGTTTGCACGCTTTTTAAATGGAAAGTGCCGAAACCCACACCAACATAACGCGTGCAAGCCGAAAAAATGGACATCAGTTTGCTTACTGGCGAAGCTAGTAGTTAATGAATGGGTAGGCAAAAATCTTATCTTAAATTTTTTTTAAGGAATCACTAAAAGGACGGTGGGTCAAATCGGACGCTGAGGTAGAGTTTGCTGTAACCGAATGGTTCCACAACCAGCCGTAAGAATTTTACTAGCAGGGAATCTACAGGTTAGCGCAACAGTGGAACTCATGTCTTAATGTTATTGGAGACTTCTTTTAAAATCGTTGAATAAAAAATGCTTTACAGCTCTATACGTGTGTCTATTGAACAATCCTTGTATTAGTCATACACAATAATACAACTGATTGAACTTCAAATTTTTAAACTTGATTAGTTTCTATATATATGTTTAATGTTACAAATAATTCAAATAACAATCTTGATCATCTGTTAGTTCAGCGGAATAACAGTGACACTTTTAATAACCGCATAAAATAAACACTTAGAAACAACACAGGCGCTTTAACTTAACTGTTTGGACCACAGAAGTGAGGAATGCCTCAACGCTCTATGTGTACAGCGCGGGACAATCCCCCCCCCTACACTTCCCTATCACACCACTACATTGCTTACATACGATGTATACAAAAAACGCTGAGGCAAGTTCAGGGTGCCTCATTCGCTTTAAACGAACTATGCCGAATCTCACCTGTCACCATCTAGCGGTCGCTCAATAAAGCACGTTTCGGTTTAATAAATTTGACAGTCACAGTAACAATGTATAATCTTTACGTTATGTAGTTCATACGTATTTATAATTTTTATTCTACAGAATTTTTTAGGGTAGGCATTGCCTCAATTGCCTCCATGTAACTTCGCCACTGATATATATGTGTACAACGTTATCGGCAACAAAGAAGTAGTTTTTGTTAAAATTCCTTCCCGGGAAATTTGGCCGTATTCCAATGTTTTCTACAAAACCAGACATTTCGGCAATGCCATCGACTTCCATCATCAGTGAAAATCGAGTGCGATAACGTGAGGTGGTATACGTTAGTGACCACAGTACTGTGGTTAAGGCTGAAGCAGTAAGTAGAAAGAAGTAGTTTCTATGGTAATATTTCATTTCGAAAATGATTTTAAATATAAATCTTAGAATATGGAAGTCATGTATGGTTCTCCATACCGATAATTTTGTATTGTCTTGAATTTTACTTCCATATTCCTTAAGGAATGGAAGTATGGTGATGGCAAAAAAAATCGTGTTCGAGATTATTGCAGATTCTGATTCTACTACACTCAAAACATGAAAAAAAGTCGTTTTCCGAAAAGTGTCTGTGTGTGTGTGTGTGTGTGTGTGTGTGTGTGTGTGTGTCTGTAGATTTTTTTCTATGGCAAACGATAACTGCCGCAAATTCAAACAGAATCAAATAATTTTTTGCATACAGCACTGATTTGTAGAGTACTCACGACCTATTATTTTTGGTGAAGATCGGTTGAGGGAAAGGGGTAGTTTACCTGCAACTTTTTTTTTTATCAAGGGAAATTTTGTTTTTTTGGCAAACGATAACAGCCGCAAATTCAAACAGAATCAAAAGATTATTTGCATAGAGTCCTAAATTGTAGAGTTTTCAAGACCTGTAGTTTTTGGTGAAGATCGGTTGAGGGAAAGGGGTAGTTTACCTACAACGTTTTTTTAACAAGGGTATTTTCTATGGCAAACGATAACAGCCGCAAATTCAAACAGACTCAAATAATTTTCTGCATACAGCCCTGATTTGTAGAGTACTCAAGACCTATTGTTTTTGGTGAAGATCGGTTGAGGGGAAAGGGGTAGTTTACCTGCAACGTTTTTTATCAAGCGTATTTTCTATGTCAAACGATAACAGCCGCAAATTCAAACAGAATCAAATAATATTTTGCATACGTTAGTGAATTGTCGAGGACTCAAGGCCTTTAGATTTTGGTGAAGATCGGTTAAGGGGAAGGGGTAGTTTACCTGCAACCTTTTACGTTTTAACAAGAGTAAAGTACTTGAAAATTTATTTAAACTTTTTGAAACAATAGTAATTGTTGAAAATA
This sequence comes from Magicicada septendecula, assembly GCA_034769895.1. Taxonomy (NCBI): domain Eukaryota; kingdom Metazoa; phylum Arthropoda; class Insecta; order Hemiptera; family Cicadidae; genus Magicicada; species Magicicada septendecula. The sequence continues at coordinate 758,151,147 of CM068368.1, read as the reverse complement.
AAATAATTTTGTTGCCAGGTAACAAAAATAAAGTCATTTTGATTATAAAATATAAATATTTACAACAAGAAAAGAATTTTCTGTTTTCAAAATTTAAATATATTTTTATAAAACAATGGGTTCTTCATTGAGGTGGGGACCATGTCACTCACTCCATCTCAAGCCTCTGCCATTTTGCAGAAAAAGAGGACCCTGTCAAGGCTGATACTTTGACGACAGTGACAGGGCTTTCCACCAAATTCAGCAGAGTGACAGGTAGGCCCAACTCTGATTGGCTCCTCAGATTTCCCCAGCGTTAGTAGGTTCTATGAAAATATTTTATTTCAGAAATGATTTTAAATATAAATCTTAGATATGTTTTATAAATCTCATGTTTTATGTTTATATGTTCATGTAATTTTTTATATGACGAACCATAACTGCCGTAAAATCAAACAGAATCAAATAATTTTTTACATATGTGCCTGAGCTAGAGAGAACTCAATGTCTGTTGATTTTGGTGAAGTACGGTTACGGGGAAAGGGCAGTTTACCTGAAACATTTTTTGTTGTAACATGAGTAAAGTACTTAATTTTGATAAAGTATCCTGATAAGATCTTAATAATCCACTGTAGAAACGTAGATGAAATATCTATAAATGAAGAGGCTAGTTGAACGGGCTGAGGGTAATTTTCTATAAATCAAAATTATAGTTGAAGGGGGAGGGGATAAGTTTTTTTTGTATGTGTACTACGTTATTGGCAAAAAAGAAGTATTTTTTTGGTAAAATTCCTTCCCTGGCTGTTTGGCTGAAAATGATTTTAAATATAAATCTTAGAATATGGAAGTCATGTATGGTTCTCCATACCGATATTTTCTATGGTATACGATAACAGCCGCAAATTCAAACAGAATCAAATGATGTTTTGCATACAGCCCTGTATTGCAGAGTTCTCAATACCTATTGGTTTTGGTGAAGATCGGTTAAGGGAAAGGGGTAGTTTACCTGCAACGTTTTATGTTTTAAAAGGGTATTTTCTATGGCAAACGATAAGAGCCGCAAATTCAAACAGAATCAAATATGTTTTTGCATACAGCCCTGTTTTGATGAGTATTAAAGACCTATAGTTTTTGGTGAAGATCGGTTAAGGGAAAGGGGTAGTTTACCAGCCACGTTTTTTGTTTTATCAAGGGTATTTTATATTGCAAACGATAACAACCGCAAATTCAAAAAGAATCATATAATATTTTGCATACAGCCCTAAAATGTAGAGTTCTCAAGACCTGTTGGTTTTGGAGAAGATCGGTTAAGGGAATAGGGTAATTTACCTGCAACATTTTATGTTTTATCAAGGGTATATTTTTTTTATGACGAACGATAACTGCCGTACATTAAAACAGAATCAACTACTCTTCTGCATACCTTTTTGAATTATACAGAACTCAAGGTCTGTTGATTTTGTTGAAGATCGGTTAAGGGAAAGGGGTAGTTTACCTGCAACGTTTTATGTTTTAACAAGGGTATTTTTTCTATGACGAACGATAACTGCCGTAAATTCAAAGAGAATCAAATAATGTTTTGCATACAGCCCAGAATTGTAGAGTTCTCAAGACCTATTATTTTTTGTGAAGATCGGTTAATGGAATAGGGTAGTTTACCAGCAACATTTTATGTTTTATCAAGGGTGTTTTCTATGGCAAACGATAAGAGCCGCAAATTCAAACAGAATCAAATAATTGTTTGCATACAGGCCTGAATTGTAGAGTATTCAAGACCTTTCGTTTTTGGTGAAGATCGGTTAAAGGAAAGGGGTAGTTTACCAGCAACGGTTTTTTATCAAGGGTAATTTTACTTCCATATTCCTTAAAGAATGGAAGTATGGTGATGGCAAAAAAAATCGTGTTCGAGATTATTGCAGATTCTGATTCTACTACACTCAAAACATGAAAAAAAGTCGTTTTCCGAAAAGTGTCTGTGTGTATGTCTGTCTGTGTGTGTGTGTGTGTCTGTGTGTCTGTAGATTTTTTTTTATGGCAAACGGTAACTGCTGCAAATTCAAACAGAATCAAATAATATTTTGCATACAGCCCTAGTTTGTAGAGTACTCGCAACCTATTGTTTTTGGTGAAGATCGGTTTAGGGAAAGGGGTAGTTTACCTGCAACGGTTTTTTTTATCAAGGGAAATTTTTTTTTTTGGCAAACGATAACAGCCGCAAATTCAAACAGAATCAAATAATGTTCTGCATACAGCCCTGATTTGTAGAGTACTCAAGACCTATTGTTTTTGGTGAAGATCGGTTGATGGGAAGGGGTAGTTTACCTGCAACGTTTTTTATCAAGCGTATTTTCTATGGCAAACGATAACTGCCGCAAATTCAAACAGAATCAAATAATTTTTTGCATACATCAGTGAATTGTAGAGGTCTCAAGGACTTTCGATTTTGGTGAAGATCGGTTAAGGGGAAGGGGTAGTTTACCTGCAAGCTTTTACGTTTTAACAAGAGTAAAGTACTTGAAAATTCATTTAAACTTTTTCAAACAATGGTAATTGTTGAAAATAAAATAATTTTGTTGCCAGGCAATAAAATTATAATTTTTTCATTTTAATGTAAATTATGTATATATTAGAAAATATATCGTGCTTGGCAGGCAAGCATATTTCAGATTATAAATCTTAGAATATGGAAGTCATGTATGGTTCTCCATACTGATATTTTTCTATGGTAAACGATAACAGCCGCAAATACAAACAGAATCAAATGATGTTTTGCATACAGCCCTATATTGTACAGTTCTCAATACCTATTGGTGTTGGTGGAGATCGGTTATGGGAAAGGGGTAGTTTACCAACAACATTTTATGTTTTAACAAGGGTAATTTTTTATATGACGAACAATAACTGCCGTAAATTCAAACAGAATCAACTAGGTTTTTACATACCTTTTTGAACTAAAGAGAACTCAAGTTCTGTTGTTTTTGTTGAAGATCGGTTAAGTGAAGGGGTAGTTTATCAGCAACGTTTTATGTTTTAAAAAGGGTAATTTTATTATGACGAACGATAACTCCCGAAAATTCAAAGAGAATCAAATAATTTTTTGCACCCTTTCCTGAGTTGCAGAGAGCTCAAGGTCTATTGATTTTGGTGAAGATCGGTTAAGGGAGAAGGGTAGTTTACCAGCAAAATTTTATGTTGTAACAAGAGAAATGTTTCCATGACGAACGATAACTGTAGAAAGGTAGATGAAATATCTATAAATGAAAAGGGTAGTTGAAGGGGGAGGGGGTACTTTTTTAATAAATTAAAATGGTAGTTGATGATGGAGGAAGTAAATTTTATAAGTTTTATATGTGTAATACGTTAATGACAACAAAGAAGTAGTTTCTATGGAAACATTTCATTTCACTTTAACAAAATTCTATATTTTAATTTAAATCACGTATAAGTGAAAATAAAAGGCAGGCAAGCACACCTCAATTATGTAATGTTTACTTTTCCAAAGTTTTATTATTGTAATTACCGCAATAAAAAGGCCGGCAGGACACACACACACACACACACACACACACACACACACACACACACACACACACACACACACACACACACACACACACACACACACACACACACACACACACACACACACACACACACACACACACACACACACACACACACACACACACACACACACACACACACACACACACACACACACACACACACACACACACACACACACACACACACAATTCGCGTTATTTCTGGCCTCAATCGTGTTTATTTCCTTATGTTTGCACGCTTTTTAAATGAAAAGTGCCGAAACTCTCACCAACACAACGGGTGCAAGCCGAAAAGGTGGACAGCGATTTTCTTCCTGTGGATCGCTGGCCAGTGTAATTGCACGTGTTTACTGAGGAACATTTCATAGAGAGACTTTTGGTCTTTCGGGAATGAACCCTCTGCAAGATGCTCAGGGTCTATTACTTAGTAATTAAGTAAGAAAACATTTGTTATGGTATGAGCCTATCAAGCTATATAGTGGTCTGCGAACCTTACACAGTTATTGTATGTAATCTTACTACAGACTATAAGTAATAAAAAAAGCAATTAAAATAATATTAAACCCATAATTACCAACTACCTAATGTAAGAAAGGTGAAAATAATGAAAATAACAGTTATTAATGTTAAAAAGCAATGTATAAGTTTTTAGAATATTGTGAAATAAAAGTGTTCAGGAAATATATCTTGTTATAATATAAAAATTGAGTAACACATGTAATTTATATAAAATAACTATGTAACTAATCTAATAAGATTAAGCAATGTGTACAATACTTATAAATAGTGGAATATATGCCTAAAAATTAATTATGTACATCAGGGACAAGTAAAAATAAGTTTAGAATAAATCATGTTAATTATAAATTGTAAAACCAACCCTGTGACCCATAAAACATGTTGTGAATCCAAGAACTTTACCGAGTTAATCTATAGAAAATAAAAGAAAATTGAATTGAATTGTTTGATTTGATTAAAAAATCAGAACACTTATAATTCAAAGCTGAACATTTCTAATAAAATACTTTTTATTATTTCAGGAACTTTATATAAAACTTAATATAAAACACTGAAACTGAAGGCCAGAAGAATTGTAACAAGAAAATAATTTATAAAACTAAAATTTTTGTTATAAAACTCAGCAATTTGGTGAGAGTGTTCTATGTAAATACGATTAGATTAAGACATACATTTGTTCACCCCTTATTAAATTTAAAGGAACTAAAACGGTGAACTGATATATAACAAACATTATAAACATTATGAATAGTATTTTCTCATTTTACTGTTTTAGTTTGTTCTGATTAGATTAAATTGTTTCTTTGTATAATCCAAAGAAACCATGACACAACACACATACCCAACATAACATTAATGAAACTGATTTATTATTTTTATATTTTCTATAATATGCATAACATTATACTACCCTCAAAACACGAAGAAAATTCATTTTTCGAAAAGTGTCTGTGTGTGTTTTTGTGTAGAATTTTTTTCTATGCCGAACGATAACTCGCAAATTCAAACAGAATCAAATAAACTTTTGTATACATCATTGAATTGTAGAGGACGCAAGGCCTATTGATTTTTGTGAAGATCGGTTAAGGGGAAGGGGTTGTTTACCTGCAACGTTTTATGTTTTAACAAGAGTAATTTTAAGAAACTAGACGTTCCGGCAGTGCCATCGACTACCATCATAATTGAAAATCAAGTGCCCTAACGTGAGGTGGTATACGTTAGTGAACATAGTACTATGGTTAAGGCTGAAACAAGAACTAGAAAGAAGTATTTTCTGTGGATGTATTTCATTTAGAAAATGATTTTAAATATAAATCTTATAACATGGAAGTCATGTATGGTTTTCCATACCGATTTTTTTAATTTCCACTGGCACTCTTGTTAACAACATAAACGTCTTTCATTGGATGACATGACATTCTCAGAGGTAAAAACGAGAGTTAAAAAATAAGCTTGCAAACCATAAAAAACAGCTAAAGGTTTGGTGATAATATTATGAAGTAGCCTATGGTTTCCAACACTGCGCCGTAGCAGGTGAATATACTCTGCTACAAAAGATCGTATTGAAGTGTTCCTTCTGGTTAAGGTTTTGCGTGTTTTTCAAGTCGCATGTTTCGGAAATTAAAAAAAAAGTATGTTTGTGACTTAAAAGAGTCTTCTTGTTAGTCATGTCGATTTATAAACATGAAAGGAAACGATTTAAAACTCATTTAAGAAAGCTCGTAGGAAAATATCGTTTGAATAAAATTTCACCGGCTTTGACATGAATTCCACATCTGTTATTGACTGTTTTAAAACTTTGAAATTTACACTGCTCGATATAACGACAGAGTTGTATGCAACTGTCTATCTGTATAAATAAAGCATAAACAATAACGGATAAAGCATAATGGAAACTGTCGTTTATATTTTTTCCACAGTGGAAACTTCATTGTCCTGGTAACTCGGACGCAACATAAGTGAATTACGGATTACCTTTACTGGGAATTACAAATAAAATTGGAACAGAAAAATCAAAATATAAAATTATGAATACATGTGTAAATCATAAAGACAGTTTATCTTAATGTAACTAAATTAATTAGTAAGATAAGTAATAATGTAAGATAAGAAAAGGAAAATCAACTTCGTTGAAATTAAAAAAATAACTCTTGAATTTGTTTTTATAATGTGACGCAAAAATTTATTTACGGAGGCTAGTTAAATGACCGTGGTTATCAAAATAAATTGTTACTTCCATGTTCCGTAAGGAAATGGAAGTATGGTGATCGCGAAAAAATCGTGTTCGAGATAAGGAGTGATTATGATTGTACTACGCTCAAAATATGAAGAAAAGTCATTTTACTTCCATATTCCATAAGAAAATGGAAGCATGGTGATGGCCAAAAAAAAATCGTGATGGAGATAAGCGCTGATTCTGATTGTACTACGCTCAAAACATGAAGAAAAGTCATTTTTCTAAAAGTGTCTGTGTATGTGTCTGTGTGTAGAATTTTTACCAAATCGGACGTTGAGGTAGAGTTTGCTGTTAGAGAATGGTTTTACCAGCAGAGAATTTACAGATTAGTGCAACAGTGGGACTCATGCCTTAATGTTAATGGAGACTCCTTTTAAAATCGTTGAATAAAAAATGCTTTACAGCCTCTGAACGTGTTTCTATTGAACAAACCTCGTATTAATAAATTTCATAAAAATTTATTAAAGAATATGGAAACTATTAATTACAGAAATACGTAAAATGAAGTAACAAGAAATCTCAAATTTGTAGTTTATGATAATATATTTATTATAAGTCCAACATGGTATGCGTGTTTAATCACCATAAATGTATATATTTATTTTGTTGAATCATAGCCCAGAACATGTAACGTGTTTTGTATGTTGTCTCTACAATAAATTCAACACTGGCTGAATTTGCCCATTGCGAACATACTCCAGTTGCAAAATTTTACTACTATGATTGCCACGATTAAAACAACGAAGCATGTGTGTACACCGCGAGCGCATATGCGTGCGACGTACCAGAGTGCGTGCTGGAGTCAATGCAAGGCGCTTGCTTGCACTAACCCCCAACACGCAGACTGGATCGCAGGACATGTGTCGGCTCAGCGGTGCGGTGTGAGTCTGTACGCGCGGGCAACACATGCGTGCGCTTACCAGAGTGCGTGTTGAAGTCAATGCAAGGCGCGCGCTTGCACTGACTTCCAACACGCAGACTGCAACGCAGGATATGTGTCAACCAAACGGGTGCATGTGAGTGTGATGCCCGTATCCTAATAGTGACAGTCAGAGTAGCAATAATTCCATTACGTGGAGTATTTCACAGAGGGTAAAGGAGCCACAAGCTGAATTTATCTGTAGAGACACCGACAGGACACATCTCTTATCGTTGCCGCTTTAAATTAAACTAAATAACTTCATTTAATTTCTATCAATTGCTTGGAAACGATAAACTTATTGTTATTAACAAATAGAACAATGAAAAAATTTTAACTTTTTCTTTTCTAAATGCTTTACTGTTATACAAATGGTGAGAATTAAGTGCTGTAATTTGGGTTTTTAGGAAATATAACATGCTACGATGTCCACTATAATGTATTTCCTTTAAACTTTTGTAAAAAATAATTCTTCATATACAAGATCAGTCAGTGATACGGGTGACTTTAAAAATTCAGTTGTGTTTTACTTCCATATTCCTTAAGGAATGGAAGTATGGTGATGGCAAAAAAAATCGAGTTCGAGATTATTGCAGATTCTGATTCTACTACACTCAAAACATGAAAAAAAGTCGTTTTCCGAAAAGTGTGTGTGTGTGTGTGTCTGTAGATTTTTTTTCTATGGCAAACGATAACTGCCGCAAATTCAAACAGAATCAAATAATTTTTTGCATACAGCCCTGATTTGTAGAGTACTCACGACCTGTTGTTTTTCGTAAAGATCGGTTGAGGGAAAGGGGTAGTTTACCTGCAACGGTTTTTTTATCAAGGGAAATTTTTTTTTTTGGCAAACGATAACAGCCGCAAATTCAAACAGAATCAAATAATGTTTCGCATACAGTCCTAAATTATAGAGTTCTCAAGATCTATTGTTTTTGGTGAAGATCGGTTGAGGGAAAGGGGTAGTTTACCTGTAACGTTTTATGTTTTAACAAGGGTATTTCCTATGGCAAACGATAACAGCCGCAAATTCAAACAGAATCAAAAGATTATTTTCATACAGCCCTAAATTGTAGAGTTCTCAAGATCTATTGTTTTTGGTGAAGATCGGTTAAGGGAAAGGGGTAGTTTACCTACAACATTTTTTTAACAAGGGTATTTTCTATGGCAAACGATAACAGCCGCAAATTCAAACAGAATCAAATAATTTTTTGCATACGTCAGTGAATTGTAGAGGACTCAAGGCCATTAGATTTTGGTGAAGATCGGTTAAGGGGGAAGGGGTAGTTTACCTGCAACCTTTTACGTTTTAACAAGAGTAAAGTACTTGAAAATTCATTTAAACTTTTTCAAACAATGGTAATTGTTGAAAATAAAATAATTTTGTTGCCAGGCAATAAAATTATAATTTTTTCATTTTAATGTAAATTATGTATATATTAGAAAATATATCGTGCTTGGCAGGCAAGCATATTTCAGATTATAAATCTTAGAATATGGAAGTCATGTATGGTTCTCCATACCGATATTTATTTATGGATTGTAAAATTAAAATTTACACTAAATTGTAAGTATACATAATAGCATTTAACTAAACGTAGAAACTACAAGTTTTTGAACACTACGCCCCGAATGTGGTGACAATTTCAACTTCCACACTTTTTAAGTCAAGTTTTTACGTTTTCCATTTACACGGTATAACATGTGAACAGAAATTACAACAAATTTGAGTGTTTCAATGTTTCATGTGGGTGAATCATTGTACACCTTACTCTCAAAATATCCCCAGTAGGATAAATGGCACGCTGGCAATCTCGCGGGCCACGGAATGTTGCCACTCCTGAAGGTAACTCGTTAAACTTCATCGCCTAGCCCTATGGCTGGTTGCTCCCCATGCTGTTTGGTGTGATCTCAGACTTTTCTGCGACTTGGGGAGACAATAAATCGTTGATCATTTGGACATATTAATCTGTGCACTATTCTGATTGGCTGATGGTGTAATTTTTACCTGTAAGTGGGACTTGGTAAATTTATAAGTACAGGTAGCATCGCGCGACATCTTCAGCCTTTACCACAGTACTGTGGGCCTGACGATAACACCCACGTTCAGGAGGTCTTGAATTCTTTGAATTCCACTGATGAAGGCAGCCAGTGTTGCTGTCGAAACATTTGGTTTGGCTTTAAACCTAGACCACGGCCAAACAGCCCGGTAAACTCTTCTAATACATTTGGACATATTGCTCTGATGTGACAGTAATGGAATTCCCATTCTCATCCTCAAAGAAGTGAGGACTGACTATTCCAAAGGAAGCTATTGAACACCATACAGTAAGTTTACCAGTGTGCAATGGTTCTCGAAGCATTTATCGACGGTTATTTGGCTCTCAATACCGAAAGGTTTGTTTATTTACGTATCCGCTCAGATGGAAATGCGTTTCATTATTCATTAGCGTATTGTGAATAACGTCTACGTTGTTATTTATGACATACGAGAATCGGCGGCAAAAGTCACACGGTTTACTTTTATCACTGCCACTGTCACTTAAGGTTTACTATATTTGAACTTTAGACGGCTGCATGTTTAAATCATTATGAAGAATTTTTTGAACACAGGTATTCGACGAGCCACGTGAAACTGTATGGCGTCAGGCAGAATGTTTAGCATAGGATAACGTAGGATAGCAACTCTTGTGCGCGCAATGTTTTCGGGCTTACATACAGTTCTATGTTACGTGGAGGTTCCTTTTTACTTCCATGTTCTGTAAGGAAATGGAAGAATGGTGGTTGCGAAAAAAATCGTGTTCGAGATAAGAGCTGATATTCTGATTGTACTATCCTCAAAACATGAAGAAAAGTCATTTTCCGAAAAGTGTCTGTGTGTCTATATGTAGAATTTTTTCTATGGCGAACGATTACTGCCGCAAATTCAAACAAAATTCAAAATAATTTTTGGATACCTGTCAGAGTTGTGAGGACTCAATGCCTATTGATTTTGGTGAAGATCGATTACGTGCAACGTTTTACGTTTTAACAAGAGTAAAGTACTTAATTTTGATAAATAAAATATCTTGAAAAGAAGGTCATAATAATGCACTGTAGAAAGGTAGATGAAGTAATTATAAATAAAAAGGGTAATAGAAGAGAGGGTTAATATAATTAAATTACCTTATTCGGTCCACCTTAGTGACACTAGCTTCTTTCGTTCAATGACGCGTTTCGGGATGAAATCCCATCTTCAGATATACAATATCAATTCAAACGTAAATGTATACCACATTTTGTGGTTATGTCATAATTTAAAATGTTTAAAATCTTTTAAATAAAATATACAAAACGCAACAACTGAATCGCTCGGAGCGCTCGCATGCATGCACGCTGTACCGCGATTTCCTTACGACTGGCTATAATTATCATTCAACCGTATAGCAGTGTCAAACAGGTTATTAGATCCGAAGTTCATTTGATCATTTAATATATTATTTTTGCTTGTTGCGTTTTTTGTAGCTTTATATATTTCGAACTCCTCTAGGCTATCCATTAATTTACCCTTCTTGCAAGTATGTAACGCTACGAAATTGTTTTCGAAACTAGTATAATTATGACCTTTTGTTATTAAATGTTGTGCAAAACTGGAATTATTATTATTTGTTTTAGCAATATGCTCCAAAAATCTTTTATAAAAATCTCTGCCGGATTGGCCGATGTAGAATGCTGCACAATTATCACATTTTATTTTATAGACTCCTGATTTATTTTTAAAGGAATATTTATTTTAGTTTTGAAAAAAATTTTTAAATTATTACAGGTTTTGAATGAAATAGTATATCCTTTACTTTTAAAAACATATTTTAAAATATTTGGCATCAAACCAGTATAATTAGCTGAAATGAATTTTTTATGTTTTTTATTATGTTGGTTAATAATGTTGGTATTTTTATTTTCTAAACGTTTTTTATGTTTCATTATCATTCTATCAATTATTACTGGCCTGTAACCATTATTTAGAGCTATTTGTTTTATAATATTTACTTCTTGATCATAGTCTTCGTTATTAAGGGGAACACAAAGTAATCTGTCAATAAAGCTGTTAAATGCAGCCATTTTTTGGGCTGGAGGATGAAATGACTTAGCATGTATAACCGTATCTGTGCATGTGTGCTTTCTGTATATTTTGTATTTCAGGTCATTACCGTTATTTGTTATGGTTAGATCCAGGAAATTAATATTTTTGTTATCTTCAATTTCCATAGTGAATTTTATTTTCATATGTATTTTATTTAAATAGTTATTAAATGACTCGATCTGTCTATTGTTACCATTGAAAATAACAAAGGTGTCGTCCACATATCTTGAATAATATACTATTTTATTGTCAAAATAATTGTTTTTTAAAATTTTAGTATTTTCTAAATGATTCAAATAAATATCAGCGAGGATACCTGAGAGTGGAGTCTATAAAATAAAATGTGATAATTGTGCAGCATTCTACATCGGCCAATCCGGCAGATATTTTTATAAAAGATTTTTGGAGCATATTGCTAAAACAAATAATAATAATTCCAGTTTTGCACATTTAACAACAAAAGGTCATAATTATACTAGTTTCGAAAACAATTTCGTAGCGTTACATACTTGCAAGAAGGGTAAATTAATGGATAGCCTAGAGGAGTTCGAAATATATAAAGCTACAAAAAACGCAACAAGCAAAAATAATATATTAAATGATCAAATGAACTTCGGATCTAATAACCTGTTTGACACTGCTATACGGTTGAATGATAATTATTGCCAGTCGTAAGGAAATCGCGGTACAGCGTGCATGCATGCGAGCGCTCCGAGCGATTCAGTTGTTGCGTTTTGTATATTTTATTTAAAAGATTTTAAACATTTTAAATTATGACATAACCACAAAATGTGGTATACATTTACGTTTGAATTGATATTGTATATCTGAAGATGGGATTTCATCCCGAAACGCGTCATTGAACGAAAGAAGCTAGTGTCACTAAGGTGGACCGAATAAGGTAATTTAATTATATTAACCATAAAGTGACTCGGTACGTAAAACATGAATAGATTGAGGGTTAATATTTTGAAAACTAACTTTTTTATGGCGAATAAACGACTTCATTTTGAAGGATAAGGTACCTTAATAATTACATATAAAGAAACTATTACTCAACAAAAGTGTAAATGTCAAAAATGGGGTTGTTCAGTTAAGGGGAAGGGGTAGTTTACCTTCATTGTTTTGTGTTTTAATAAGAATAAAGTACTTAATTTTGATAAATAAGCGCCCCAAAATGAAGTCATATTAATCCATTGTAAAATGGTAAATGATGTATCTATAAATGAATAGGATAGTTGAAATGGTTTTAAATATAAATCTTAGAACATGGAAGTCACATATGATTCTCCGTACCGATATTTCTTGAATTATTTTACTTTATAGTTTTATTCATTAATTTATCAAACAACTATATTATAATTAGGGGGCGGATTTCTATGACCTAAACATGTAGGAAATATGCATGCATTTATGACCTAAAAACATTAAAAAATGACCAATAAAATCAAAATATTACTTTATTAATGACACGTATGTGTTAAATTTTTATTTTATTTATTAAATATAGAGCTAATCCTGATAATTATTATTTTTATTTATTTACTTCAAATGAGTGTCTTTAAGATAGTCACACAATGTAGCATTCACGAACTCATTTAATTGCATTCTGGAAAACAGCACCAACCCTGTAAGGGAGAGAAAATTAATTAAATAATTTTACTTGCTCAAATCCCATTTAAAAATATTTATACCTGATTTCAGTCTTCATTATCAGCTGAATTGTTTCAGTTTATGACGACATGCATTTTCAGGTTGTGAAATGAAAATCCTCTCCTGTTGTCGCTGAGAACGGTCTTGTAGCGAGAAAAACTTCTCTCCACATCACACGAAGTAATGGGGGCGCACTTAAATAAACTTAGGTCAAAGGATGAAAAAATTCATTTTCGAAGTCTGAACCTGGTTCATTTCCGCATAAAATCTCACTTATACCACACAGTTGCAAAACTCCATGATTCTTCTCCAGTACACTCACTAATTTTGCACAAACTTTGGATGCTACTATTCCTTTTGCACGTTTTAACTCTTGTTCTGTGTATTTTACAATATTCAGAGCATCACTTAGTTCAGAACCTGAAGCTTCTAGCTGGATGATTTTGCTCGGTTCTTTACCGAAGTTGGATTTCAAGTAAGCCAGGTCAGTTTTTATAGTGGAACATGAAAAACAATCTTGCATTATTTCAACTGACGAAGAATCTGTAGGGTCCAAGGAGTTCATGATCTTCTCCACGGTGTCGTAATTGTTGCAGTAATATACCGCACTTCAGTCCAGGTACTCCAGCGTGTTAGGACAGGCTGGGGAGGAAGGGGCAATGAAGGAGCTGCATTTTTAAATGCCTGCATGCGGAGTAGTGATTTCTTAAAGGTTTTATTTCCATTTTATATTAATTTATCCACTTCCGGGTAGTTACTGCAAATTTCTTCGGCCACTCTATGTAAAGCATGCGCAAGGCATGTTACATGTATCATCTTCGGATATAACATCTTTAGTTCCTTGGCTGCCTTCATCATATAAGGAGCCGCGTCAGTAATAAAGAGAAGAACATTCTCTCTTTTTTCTCCATTTGGCCACAGTACATTCAAAGAATCGTCGAATAAGACAGCAATACTTGAATGATTTGTCCTCTCTAGCACTTCACATGCTAGAAGGAATATTTCTCCCGGTCTGTCTTCTTTTAGTGTTCCAACAATCACATTTGCAACATACCTCCCATCAACATCTGTTATTTCATCAATTGAAACCCATATATTAGAGTCCCCCACGCTACATCTTATTTTATCCAACCCTCTTCGTAACACCCAGTCAGATAGTTCTTCCTCACCGTCGATTCATTTGGAACCGGATGTTTCGATATTTCTCCAGAAACTGTCTCAAGGTTTGATTGTTAGCTTTTTCAATGGGATGCTGGGTGAAATCATCACCCTGCAGAGATCCTTTGTGAACTCTGAAGTGTTGTAAGATGAAGTTGAAGTACTAGCAGATTTTTCGAATAATAGAAGTTGTCTACTTTCGACTGCTGACTGTCTTTGTAAGCAATTTTTATGTTTTGCCATATTACAGTGTTGCTGCACAGTGAAACGTTTCTCAGCGGCAACTTTAACTTCACACAACTTACAAAATAAAATAGTGCCATCGGTACTAAATATTTTATCGCCAAATTCTCGAATAAAACCGCGCAACTTTTCATTTACCGAACTCTTTATTCTAGGCATGATGGAAACAAACTGCGAACACACGGAATGAGTGAATGACCATTACAGGGGAAGGTGAAAGTTAAAAGCACTTTACAAAATGTAAGAAAAACCCCCCTCCCCCTCCCTTCACTTCTGTCCGCTGGCATTATCGCTCACGGAGGGAAACAATATTTGCCTAACGGTATACCTACTTGAATATCCGCATTCCAACGACATTACACAACTTATTCACTATGTCTCTGAATATATAGGTATTTAAGGATACCCTAAAAGATGTTTTTACTACTTTAACACACCACAATTTGTTACGGAACAAATAAACGCATTTTCGTGTGAAAAATACATGGAAAATGCCATTATAATCCATTTTCACTGTAAATATGCTGCAAAACTTCATAAATGTCTAAATATGCACACAGAAAGTCAAAAAATATAACTTAAATATGCATTTTAGTGCTAAATATGCTACTAAACTTAAAAACTACCGAAATATGCAATTATATGCACAATAAAACACTATCAATCTTCATCAGAATACTTAGAATCAAGTTTAAATCAAGCTGAAACCTGAAATAATGTCAAGGAAAAAAATATGTCATATCATAAAAATTCGCCCCCTAATTATAATATTTGTTTTTAACTATTCAGCTACAGAAATAGTCTGTTACATTATACTTATGAGGGCGTTACCGTTACGGTACGCAAGGCTCCTTGATGCAGAGTTCTGCATCCGACTATATCCATTTTTGTTTGACTTTATGTCATAGCTACTAACAAAAAATTGTTTAATATAGTTAGGTTTGTAATGGTATTGTTTTCCATTACAGCAACTGGAGAAGATAGGAAGGCTTCACTAAACCAGATGAGTGAATCGCTTCATCATAAGTGTAACTTAGGAACAAATAAATTAAATACGTAAGTATTGAGGGTCGGCGCAAACAATTATTGTTACAGTAGATGGGGAAAACATTAGCTCAAGTCAGGGAATTCAAGTATTTAGCAGTCTTATTTTGTATGATAAAAGATACTAGAGGGAACTTACTTCAAAAATCGATCAGGCAGAAAGGTGTTTAATCTCATCCATCCACGGTCTCAACATTTTAGTGTGAATAAATTTCTATATATTTAAATCTGCTCAAGTACAGTCAACAGGAACGTAGAGTCAAAATTTTGTTGGGAGAGCGGCAGATTCGATTGGAGGCATGGAATTAAAGTCGAGAATACCCATTCCGGGATGTTTTCTTCCAGAAAGGTGGGGGCTCCCGACTTTCCCCTCGAGGAAGATAGATATGAGGACCATAAAGTTGGGGTTTAGGACATTCTAGAACCGTGGAAGAATTCAAAAAACATAAGGAAAGAAACATTTACAGTTGTTTTCTAACTTTCTTATCATATTTGAATTATCAAAAGTGAAAACTAAAATCTGAATTTCCCTTATTCGGCCCCTGTAATTTACGACATAATTCCTATTAAAAAGTCTGATAAAGCAGGTCGCAATGTTAAATCATTATTTTTTGACGTTTTAAATTAACAAGTTAAAATGACCTTATGTTTTTGAATTGTTTTTCTTGAAAATAAATTTTTCTTAATGCCACCCTGTAAGCCTATAATAAAATTACATTGAAAAATGTACACAATGTAAGTATGGTTATCCTGAATCCCATCTTTCTATGAAAGATACTGACTGTTTAACCCTAAGTGTTATAATAGGTTTTGGTATCTTTCAGTTTTTCAGGAGGGGTCTGGACCCTTCGGACCCTACCCCTGGCTACGTCCCTGACAGATGATATAAGAGGATTTTAAATGAATGCTGAATCGAGTTCGTTCTTTAATGATAATTTTGCCAAAATAACATCAGATTTCGTACACTACACTCACTGTAATAATATTTACTACTTCATCATTGAGTCTGTGATATCACTACTTCAATGAGTGTTGACTGAATATTCAGTGCTTAAAGAATAACACATTTTCCTATAAAAAAAAACAGGATCTTGCTCTACTACACGACTGTAATATTTGGCACTGAGGAAAATAATTACACTATACAGTACCTACAAATGTTTAAAAATAATTGCTACCGAAACCACCGTTCAGAAATATCACCAACCATTTCGTGATGCTAATCAGCGCTGTTTTTGTAGCTGGGGAAGACACGAACGGATCATCCACAAGCTCGTATTTTCTCTCTTCGCGTACAATAAAGAATCTGAGACCCCTCTGAATAGGCTGTTTAAAACCTATTGTGTTTGTGTTTGGACACAATCTACGTTTTTACAGCTGCATTATGATAATATACCTATGCCATTATTCCTGGTGTTAATATACTTTGACGCTAAGAAACATTGTAGTTTCCGAATATGAAGTTTCCATCAGATTTTATCCTTCTACATGTTTGTTATAACGTAATCTGTAACATAACAAAATTGTGTGTATAGCAGTAAAAGGTTTAATCTTTACCTGACGTGTATAATTTTGCAGCAAATCCCATTAACAATGTCACTGTCACGCCGTGTGATAACGGTGCCACCTCACTGCTGATACAAACGTTTTTCTCGCATTCTGCTTTACTTGTCATTCATACTTCTATCAGTAAAAAGTGTTTTATAAGGTTACACTACAGATCTAATCTAATTTTACAGAATTATTACAATAGTTAATCTAATTTTGTAAATAATATTTTGTAATAATAAAAAATAGTATTAAATTACAAAATAATCATAACGTTAAAAACAATTTGGAAGTTATAGAAAGAATTAAAAATATCGACGTTTTACCTAGCTATAAATTAGTGTCGTTTGATATAGTTAATTTATATACTAATATACCTATATTAGAAACAATCAAAATTCTTAAAAACAACCTAATTAAGACGTTCATATTAAATCGACAACAGACTGATGAACTTATATCATTGTTACAAATCGTATTAAAACAGAACTATTTTACTTACGATAAGAGATTTTTTATACAAGAAGCTATGGGTTCCCCTTAAGTGGATTGTCGGCCGAAATTTACTTAAACTTCTATGAAAATAAATACCTGGTGTCTAATTGCAATACATTCCACAAAGCCATTATTTCGTACACACGCTATGTAGATGATACCTTCGTGGTTTTTGATGGCACTTATACTTCAGTACTTAACAGGCTACTTAAATACATGAATAGCGTAAACAGTAAAATTAAATTTACAATGGAAATGGAAAATAATGAAGGTATAAATTTTCATGACTTACAGAATCGCTCATTTACATTTAAAATATACAGGAAGCCAACTACCACAGACTTAACTATACATGCTAATTCGTTTCATCCTCACACACAAAAAATAGCTCCGTTTAATGCATTAGTGCACAGACTAATGACTGTACCTTTTAGCCGTGAAGACCATCGGAATGAGGTTAAAATTATCAAATACATAGCCATAAAAAATGGTTACAAAAGTGATATGGTAGATAATTTGATTCGGAAACACAAGTATAAGCAAAATAAGATAAAAAATGACAGAGATAAAGTGCAATTTGTATCACCCGAATTTACTAATGTGCTCCCTAATGTAATAAAAAACGAGTTCAAGAAATTAAATATCAATGTTTCATTCAGAACTGTCAATAATTTAAAAAATATATTCAGGTTAAGTTCTCCTAAAGTAATAGAAAATTGCTCAGGCATATATAAATTGCAATGTGATGATTGTGACAAGTTTTACATCGGCCAAACGGGGAGGAGATTAATTGACAGATATAAAGAACATTTACCAAAAAAGGACATCACATCAGCCAAGTCTAAATTTGCATTACATTTAATTAATGAAAATCACAACTACACTGGTATGGCAGAGAATATGGTACCCATGCATGTCACTAACAAAGGTCGTTTGATGGATGCGTTGGAAGAATTCGAAATTTATAAAGCATCCAAAATACATAAAGAAAGTTTGCTGAACGACCAGCTTTCATTTAGATCGAACACGTTGTATGGTACCGTATTAAAGATAAACGGTGAACTTTGCAATCAGCCCAGATGATATGTGACTTTCAGGCAGTGCGCACTGTCTTCGTTAGCTGTGTGTGTACGGTGTTTTAATTATGTAATTTTTAACAGTTGTGTTTTTTTTTTATCAGTTCGTGTGTGTATGTGTTTTTAATAATTTCACCGACGACTCCTATATATTAGGAAGAAGAAGTTTTACCTGATGATGGGAATTTAATTCCCGAAACATGTAGTGGAATATTAAACTACAAAATCGCTGACGGATCAAATAAGGTATATTTTAAATTAATTGAATAATTTTATAATTTGGATATATGTGATATTGGTCTCACTATTGGCAACCCCATGCAAAACGTTACAGTCTACTCTTACATGTATCTCTATCATCATTACTCAAAAATTAATTATCGTAATATAGCAGTAGGTATTTATGAGCAGGTTATTCAGTGTACGATTATAGAAATCTTCTTTGTAAGTGTGCTATATAGAATAATAACTATTTTAACATTTTATAAAATTTACAGGTTTTTATGTTGGTTGTAGAATTGACTAGAAATATCTTACTCACTTTAATTTGATGATGTATGAATGAAAATTTTTTATCGATGTAAGGGTGTAGGCCTATCTAAAAGACACATACACGAAACCCATATTCTCTTTCACATATAGAGAAATATGGAATAGTAAACCCACCTTCTGCTAGTAAAAGTAAGGAAAAGCTGTATATAAACGTAGATCTGGAAACGTAGTCCTTGAATTTCGAATCATGTAAAACTTTCAGATTATTTAAATTTACTGATAATTAAGCCTACGATTTTTTCCTATGCTCATTATGAAATAGGCAACATTTTTGCTATTAAAAGAGAGTAGCCTACTTCTGTGTAGTGACATGATATTCTTTTCAGTGAATAATGCCGAGTGGTATCACACTACACTGCGCACGACAAATAAAAATTATGTGTGAATTGTGAAAATATAGAAACATGGTTTTTGTATAAACTCACATGCATATGTCATTTTGCATACCAGTAGAAAGGTTTTTTTCAATTTTGGTCTACTACCTGTTTTACATCGGCAGGTATTATATTTTACAAACGCTATATACAATTATGTTTAAATAAATCTGCTAAAAAGTTTATGAATTTAGTGAAGCATAGCTTTATAATATTTGCAGATAACTACGTATTTACAAGGTGCGCAAAAATACTGGCAAATGTAATTGTGACGAGCCTAATTTCATGTTAAAATAAGTTGATTGTGCAATATTTTACGACATGAAATTAGACATTCAATTTTTGGGGATCTTTATACTTATCAAGTCTTCTAAAAGATTTATGACATTAAAATTGCCAAAAGAACGTGAAAGCTTAATACACCCCCTTTATGACGTTTACGTTCAGAGTATAAATACTTCAAAATAAACATTTACGTCTAGTTTTAATGAGAACGGATGACGGAAGAAAGATTTCCAGTTTCGCAGTGATCGAGAATATCGTGTGTAACGACGTGCTCCATTGATTTAAAGAAGCATTGTTAAGGATATTACTTCCATGTTTCATAAGGAAATGGAAGTATGGTGATGGTGAAAAAAAATCATGTTAGAGATAAAGGCTGTTTCTGATTGTACTACCCTCAAAACGTGAAGAAAAGTAATTTTTCTAAAAGTGTCTGTGTATCTGTCTGTCTATGTGTCTGTGTGTCTGTATGTAGAATTTTTTATAGCAAACGATAACAGCCGCAAATTCAAACAGAATAAAATAATTTTTTGCATATGTGCTTGAGTATTAGAGGACTCAAGGCCTATTGATTTTGGTGAAGATCAGTTACGGGAAAAGGTAACAAGAGTTTTACGTTTTATGTTTTAATAAGAGTAAAGTACTTAATTTTGATAAATAAAGTATCCTGAAAAGAAGAACATAATAATCCATTGTATAAACGTAGATGAAATTCTATAAATGAAGTGGCTAGATGAAGGGGGTGGGGGTAATTTTCTATAAATGAAAATGAGAGTTGAAGGGGGAGGGGATAATTTTTATTTATATGTCATGTGTACTACGTTATCGGCAACAAAGAAGTAGTTTGTTGTTAAAATTCCTTCCCAGAGTGGTTGGCGTGGTCAGATGTTTTTATTTACAAAAATTTTAACAGGCTTTTAAGACGTAAATGTGAAAAAAGTTTATAACATAGAAACTGACGAATGGTCTTTATATTATTAGAAGTAAAATGATGTCTGTATTATTTTTTCACTTTGGAAAACAGCTGCGAATCTTCCAAGTAAACTCTGAGGACATTACATATACCTAAGTCGAGACTTCTGGTAGCAGTGGGGCGCGTGGAATTTCATTAGGAAAGTTAATGAAAGTTAAATTTTGTGTAACGTTTTCTTTACAGCGTAAAAAGTGTTTCTCTACAACACGTTTAATGTATTTTCCGCACAAATGGTACGAGTGTCAGTTGAAAAGTTCGCGGAGCGACATCTATAGCTCAGTGGTAGAACTAAAATCTTTCGTATGCTGCAAGACGTATATTTCGCGTGAACACCTGTTAATTTCCAGGTATATCTGTCAATTTATTCACTTTTTACCAGCTGTTTGAAATTTTCCCTTCACGCGTGTTTTTAAAATGTACAAAATAAAACATCGTGTTATGATGAATTCTCTGTTAAAAACGTTTTAGCGCAAATGTAAATGTGTTAGGAGATGATGCGCCCTCAGAAAAAACGGTAAGTAGGGCACATTCGAGTTTTAACATGGTCATACAAGCACTGAAGACTATCCCAACAGTGGACGTCCAAAAATTGCAACAAAAAATGCCATTATTAAATAAATTTTATAGGGTGCTGGAAGACCGCAGATTGAGGAGTGGATGACGTTGCTGAAATCATATGCATGTCATATACTTTAACTGAAGAACCTGTTGTGAAAAAGCGGTGTGCAAGATGGCTGCCGCATCTGGAGTTGTTGCATTTTTTGGGCGTCCTGTAGTACACTGTAATACACCGACGATATACTCTTTATCCACACTCATTATATCTTGTTTCACAATTCGGTGTTGTTTTTATCTTGTTAAAATATTTATATTAATCTGACGAGGACGTGCTGAAGTGGTGATATTAGGTCAACATATATTTAATTTCGACATCAGATGTTCAGACAATATTTTGTAATAGCAAGGTATTTCGAGAGGATTGGTGCATAGCAAAAGCATGTTTCAGAATACAGTTTAAATAGGCTTTAATAATGTTGAGACAGAAGTGAAGTAACATGTGGCAGTCGGAAACACGATCCTATGAGCCTTATTATCTGCTGAAGATTAAATAGTCGTCACATCAGATACTGAAGATGCAATAACTGAATAGGATAACTCAAAAGGAATATATCATGGCCACGATCCGAAAACAACATATGTAGTCACGTCCAATGAATGGGAAACAAAGAGTAAAGTAAGGGGAAAGATGTGCATCAGTATTTGAAAACTATACAAAACGTTTTTACTACAAACATCTGTAAGTGTGTATATAACTTTGTACTAAACATGCTAGAGGCATTGTTTTTTTTTAAATGTTGTGTAATAATAAAAATATTGCGTTGCCTATACCCGCGGTCGGCAAACCGCGGCTCGCGGGCCGCATCGCATGCGGCTCTTTGGCCCCTTGAGTGCGGCTCTGCCACAAATGACTACGTGCGGGCGCGCAGGCACGCGCGGGGGTGTCGGTCGGTCGGGTGACGGGAGACGTGGCGCAGGCGGGCCGCAGGGTACGCGGGGCGGGGGAGGCACGCGCGACTCATGCACAAGTTGAGTGAGTCAGTCAGTCATCAGTCTCATTGTGTACAGTGGTCAGTGCTCGTCGCGTCCGCAAATCGCGCTCGGATGACAAAAGTACCTACTCTAAGCATAAAGTTACCTGTATTTTTCCAACCAGCTGCAAATCCTACAGGTATTTTTGTCATCAATTTAAAAATTGTAATTATTTTGTGTTGATGGCTTGTAGTAAAACTTGTTTTTTCGTGAATATTTTCGTAAAAATAAAATTTAAATTTTTAATTTTGTATATTATATATATTTTTCTTCTGTTGTTTAATTATTTATTTATTATTTATTTAGTGTATTATTGGACAGTAATATGGTAATTTTCGCATTCATAGGTTGGCTAATCTGTACTTTCTGAAATTGTGCTTATCATGTTTTTACAACGATACAGTTCTCCGAGTTGCGGCTGGCGGCAGACGTCATTACGTTTGCTCGCTTGTTCTGTCATCATCACTTTTCTTGTCGTCAGACAATCAATGTAGGCTTTAGGCCACAACATTATATTGCATACTTGCAGTATATTAGCAATACATTGCTAATTCTTCATGTAGCTTGTGTGCCGCGTACTCGCGCCTCAAGTCTTACGACAATTCACACGACATTTAAGGCCTTAGGCCTTAACGTTCATTTTATTGTAGTCTGAGTGTCGCACATTTGCGCCTCATCTACCATGTAGCCTTCTTAACGACTCGGTTCATTCAAATTTAAAATCTATTCAGACTCAACCAATCTCAACACTATGATTTAAGTGTACAACAGAAACTTAATAAATGTATTAAATACAGTCCACTATCGTCATTATTCTGCATCCTGGCAATAGCACCACAAACATCATTCTTCCTAACAGAACACATTTCGGTACACACGTGCCCGACATTAACATTTTTTTGGTCCACTCGGACCGGATCTCAACATTTTTTGGTCCTCCGGGCCGGATGTATGTATACAATATTAAACAATTATTATATGAATCTTCTTTATTAGTTTAATTTCTTTCCTTGTGTAATGGTTTCGGTTCGTGATGATTTATTTGTTTATAAAAGTTAAATAGATTATGTTATTGTAATAATCGATTTTGTTAGTATTGGTAGATTCGGGTCCTGATCCCTTGTCGATGTAGTACTGGTCCTCTTTGACGATCAGGTTCCAATTAATATCTGAAATTATCTTTATGATACACTTTATATAGAAATAAAACTTCAATTCGAAATAATTAATTTTATTTATTGGTTTCAATGTAAATAGTCGACCTTGAGTCGTAATAGTTGCTCTCGGCTCGAATGAAACTCGTCTCAGGTCGAGTGAAATCGATTAGTTTATTCTTTTAAAATTAATAATGTTTAGACATAAATAGGGTTCTTTTAAACTGTTATCAGAAGTCAGAGAAAGGGCAAGACTGAAAAGTACAATACTTACAACTAAAAGGTTCTAATTAGTAACATAAAATTAATATATATTATAAAAATGTTAGTGAAAATTTCAATTATTCAAACCACCAGCGAAGGCTGAGCTGACGTCATCACAGCTGACTTGATGTTAAATTATGATGTTGTTATTGATTAACTATTATAGTAATTATACCTTATACCAGTTGTTTTTTTTTATATTATATTGGCTTATCTTATTACATTATTATTATTGAATTATGATAATGTAGATTTTTTTGTCATGCTATAGGCTTTATTATTATAAAATGAAACATATTTTTAGGTGCCCTATTTGACATGGCTACAAAGAAGAAGCAAAGAAAAACGGAAGACGAAAACCGTGAATTTAAAGTTGAATGGACCGAGACTTTCGCGTTTATTCAAAACTTAAATGGCCTTCCGACCTGTATTATTTGTCAGGAAAAATTGGCGCATAACAAGAAGTCAAATTTGGAGAGATACTACAACTAAACACGCGTCATTTAGCACTAAATATCCTGTCGGTGATGCAAGGAAGAAAGCAGTTGAGGAACTTCAGAAGAGTCAAGAAAAATCAAGTTCTGTATTTAATTACTGGATGCAATCTTCCAACAATGTTAATATTGCAAGTTTTGTGGTTAGTCAAGAGATTGCTAAGAGAGGAAAACCATACACAGACGGCGAATACATAAAAAGTTGTTTTATAAATGCATCCGAAGAGCTATTTCGGGATTTTAAGAACAAAGCAGATATTCTAAAAAAAATTAAAGAGTTACCATTGTCTGCTAAAACAGTGAAAGATAGAACAGTCAAAATGTCTTCGAATATAACCAACCAGCAAGTCGAAGATCTTAAATTGGTTTTAGCTTTATCAATAGCAGTTGACGAGTCTTGTGACATAAATGATACAGCGCAAGTTTCACTTTTTGTACGATTTATTTCATCTACAGTTCCTAAAGAAGAACTTTTAGGATTATTGCCACTCAAAGGTCAAACACGTGGAGAGGATATTGCAAATGCTGTAATTGAGTGCATGGAAAAACATCATATTCCACTCGATAAAATTGTGTCAATTTCAACAGACGGGGCGAAAAGTATGACCGGCGTAAGAAAAGGGTTTGTTGCTATTTTGAAAGAAAAAATTAATCACGAGATACTTGCTTACCATTGCATCATTCATCAAGAAGCGCTTTGTGCGCAGACATTTCCAGAAGAAATTTGCAAAGTTATGGAATTGGTGATTAAGATTATCAACTCCATTATAGCTAAAGCTCTTAATCATCGCCAATTTAAAGAATTTTTAGTTGAAATGGAGAGTGAGTACGCAGATCTTCTGCTGCATAACAAGGTGCGTTGGTTATCAAGAGGAATTCCTTATTAACAGAAATTAAAGCATTTCTCCTTGAGAAGGGTATTCACTATCCAGAATTAACGGGCGATCAGTGGATCCAAAAATGTTATTTCATGGTAGACGTTACGTCTCATCTAAATCAGCTTAATCGTAAACTACAGGGGGAAGGAAACACAATTTTTTCGATGTTAGAAGAAGTTATTTCATTCGAAAACAAATTATCCCTTTTTGCTCAAGATTTTGAACGAGAAACTTTGATTCACTTTCCAAGCCTGCTAAAACATCGCCAAGAAAATAATTCTGATATTGACATTTGCTATTTCAAAACAACAATTTTAAATATGAGGGAAGCTTTTATCAACAGGTTTCAGGGATTCAGAAACAGCAAAGCGACGTTAGCCTTTGTTAAAAAACCTCTTAATGCTACTGTAACAGAATTAACTTTTTTCCCCTTTAATGTTGACATTGGCAACTTTGAAATGCAATTGCTGGATTTAAAAAACTAAGAATTATGGAGCTCTAAATTTGAACGTCTTTGTGCTGATATGGAAATATTGGAGAAAAACAAATGTGAAATTAGTTCACAGCACAAGTGGTCTGCTTTGAAAGACCTGGAGAAGGAAGACATGATGATTTTTAACACCTGGAATAGTATTCCTGACTCATATGATCAGTTGAAAAAACTAGCGTTTGCTGTTCTTTCCCTTTTCGGTTCTACATATTCATGCGAACAATCTTTTTCAAGCATGAACCTTATCAAGAGTAAATTGAGAAGTCGTCTTATTGATGAGAACCTGGAATCGTGCCTAAAATTAAAAACAACAACATACAAACCTGACTTACCCAAACTTTCCAAGGAGATGCAAGGCCATTGTTCACATTAAGTGTTTGTCAGTCATTGTCATGATTTAATTTTATGGATACCTTACTTACAATTTAATTTTTATCAATAAATAAGATCATTATCAAGTATGATATCAAGTTTTATTCAGTGTACCTATAGTTTAATTAAGACTTAAAACTTTAATTAAAGTTTATTAAGTTAATGAACTGTGCCGTGTTTTGGAAACCTCGGCGGGTTTTTTTTTCAACGAGAACGGACTGCATTGAATTATTAAATTACGTATTATCGGCATCTTGCCGACGTAATAATTTACGTCCGTCTAGTTGTCAGGCCACCGGGCCGATCCGCGCGCGCTCTGAGTCCAGGGCTTCATACTATTTTTTCAGCAGCTGTACTGACCAGTTCACTCTCACCGTTCAGCGTAGTAACGTCTGTATTCGCCTGACAGCCTCGACTTGAAATTTTGTCTACTGTCTTTTACTATGTATAAGTAAAAGCTACGCGACCTTCCGGGTTTCCGAAGTAGCCGACAATCTGTCTCGCTCCAGAGGATGGCCGAACTCCTGCCTTCCATGAAATGAATTCAATCACTTCCGTCTAGCTGTCAGGTCGAATGGACGGACACACCTGACGAGATCCTCAACCCTTATGCTGCTAACCAGGTGACATTTATGCTTTTTTAGAAACAAAATGTTTGTGGCCGATACACTTCCCTTGAGACACTTTGGAGATGCTCCAGTTTGGGACTTTGTTCCGGACAAGTCCAACGGGACATTTGGGTTTACATGTTACTTTTTCATTTTTTACTAAGGCTTACGCCTCATTAACCTATTAATGTTTACCTCATTAAGAGAATTGTAAACTCAGCCAGGATCATGCATCATCCGAGTTGATGTTAGTTTTCTGTAAATATGGGCGGCACTGACTGTCACTAAATGATTTCAGCGTTAAGCATGCATGCACGGGTGTCTCGGTACCCTGTAGGGGAATTTTAATTTACTTTTCCATTTAATTGGGTTTTGAATTGGTTATTAATTTAAAGGTTGGGGGAGGTGCTTAAACCTGTGGACAACACCTGTTGGTGCCGTTGAGCACAGGACCATAACATGTCATAGTTTGTTGGATCTAGTCCGGGCGCATGACCGTGCCTGAGGTCAAGTGGATTCTTTATGAACACCTCAAGTATGTTTTAGTAAATTAATTCCATAGATTCTGCTTTTCGAAATTCAATTCTACTGTTCAAATAATTTTGTAACCACTAAATTTTGCCATAGCCAGCACAAGAATTGTTAAATTTTTTTTATTGCTCATAATACTAATTCATTAATAAATGTTAAAGAATGTAAGATAAATCCATACCAGTTATAAGTTATTTATGGGTGGTCACG
This sequence comes from Magicicada septendecula, assembly GCA_034769895.1. Taxonomy (NCBI): domain Eukaryota; kingdom Metazoa; phylum Arthropoda; class Insecta; order Hemiptera; family Cicadidae; genus Magicicada; species Magicicada septendecula. The sequence goes on along the minus strand of CM068368.1, from coordinate 758,123,816 downwards.
TTCCACTGATTTTGCTTAAGATTTTTTTTGTTAAAAAAGTAAAAGAAATGAGAATATGCAGTTATGCAACCGGGCATCCATGTTGACCTCGTGATGGCACTTATTATTATTATTATTTGGGATCCGAAATTGATAATTACCTTTTTGCTTGGTACTTGTGTGCCGTTCGGACTATTTAGCCAAATTGACTTTGGCTGTTCACATTCTTAGAATTTTTGGGGTGTTTCAACTCTGGTCTTGTGACTTATTATTTGGTTTTGGGTATGTTAATTGAGAAGATTTAAGTTGGGCCGGATACTTGATCTGAATCAGAGGGTTTGAGGGTGTTATGATGATACTATATATGCTGTTAACCAGGTGGACATGGTGTGTGCTATTTATATGTAAATGTGTATCTATGTTAACTATATGTTGTGTGTTATGCCTTTATGTGATGGTTAGATTGTTATACGTTATTATGCATATATATATATATATATATATATATATATATATATATTATGTTTATGATTTATGTGACTTACTGGGAGGGTCGATACTATGCGCCCTTCTTATATCATTTATAAGTAACTGTATTCTGCTCAGTAATATCAAGCTCAATTATTTGGCGATGTCTATGTCTAATGTGAATTATAATAACGATTTTAAGAATAAGAACGATTGTGGTTTTTGAAATTTCGAGCTATTCTTAAGAAGGAAAGCCCTTGTTATATTAACTTAATCATTCAGAGGCGCATATGTCGTATACTGGGGGGAATTCATTGTACAAAAACATGAATACAATAAATCTTGTTATTGTTATCTTAGAGCAGAGTTTCATTTGCAAGTCCCATCATACTGGACCCAGCGCATTTTTGGCTTCTCTAGGCTCTTGCCTAGTTCTAAATAACTAGTGGCCTCTCTTTCAAAAAAAATATAAATAAAAAAAGGGTTTTTTTATATATAAGGCATAAAAGGAAGATAGGATACAAATGGTAGCAGAGCGTGGTTCATTCTAGGGTTGAACACTTGGGTCCTTTGGTGTGATGGGGCTTGCAAACTCGGAAATAGTTTGGGAAAAAAATACATCGATTTCAGAAATAGTTGAATATGAAAATAGATAGATGCAATGGCAGAGTTGATATCGTATGTATGTATATATGTATTATGTAAGAAATATTGCTATGTAATTTGAATTGTAAACCTGGTGCCGCCACGTGGCAGGTGTTGTAGTTGGGTTTTGTTGTTTTGAGATTGGACCTTACCGGAGATCGCGTGGGGATGGGCTCCCTGATTTATTGTATGGAAGTAATAGCGCGTGCGGTTAGCGGGATGCGGTATGGCCCGACTGGAAGTCGGTACCGTCCGACTGAAATTGTGATAATGTTTTAGTTGAAATGTCATATGTTGTAGGTGTTCGGTGGTGTGGATTGTATGTTGGTGTTGGTGTCTGATGTCGTTTCTTCTTCGAGTCTGGCGACTGACGGAGAGTTAGTTCTGGAGCGGGTCAGGTTTTCGCAGCGCTCGGAAACCCGGGGGTCCACTTGATGGAAGAGAGAGTACTCAAGTTTTTCTTTTTGTAGGTCATGTTTGTGTTAGGTGTTTAGTGGGGATTTGTTTTATTATTGTTTGTTTTGAATTGTGCAATTCTGGCGGCGGTATGGTATCAGAAATTGCCCCACCCTCTTTCAGGAGTTCTCCAGAAACTTTCAGTGTTAGATGGAATAGATGAGGAGCAGTTGCTGGTTTTCTTAGACCTTGTCCTGCAGTTGGCAGATTTCCCGGGGGTGCCCGATGGGGAGGTCTTGTCCCTTATATACCCGTATTGCCGGGGTTCATTGGCAGGGTTGGTCACCAACACTCTGCGTCGGGGCGGCAGTGTCGATGCTTTCCATGGGGAAGTGTTGGATTTCTTCATACCCCATCGACGACGTGCCCAGCTTAAGTTTGAGTTATTCTATCGCCTACAGGCCAACGGAGAGGCATTGGGGGATTTCGTGCATGATGTAAGGAAAGCTGCCCGTATATTAAGGTTGGGGTTGCCCGAGACGGAAGTAATACAAGTAATACGAGAAGGTCTGAATCCCCAAGAGAGATCCCGGCTAGTTTTCGCAGATCCTCCACGTTGTTTTGCGGGCCTGGACCGGTGGTGTGCACATGCCAGGAGAGTCCAGGAGAATGATGAGTCCCGGGGAAGAGCTGCCAAAGATGTCCAATACTCAAGTAGTTTTTAGGAAGAGTTGAAAAGGACAAACATGGTGGTTGGAGGAGAACACAAGAGACTGTCAGAAAGCCTGAATATTCCGGAAGCAATGGAGGCTACAGGGGGGTGGCAAGTGAGAAGACGGTAACAACAACTACAGCACCGAAAACAAAGAAGTACGAAATTAACAGGGGAAGAAGAAATTATGTTAGGGAACAAACATCGGCAAGTAGGGAGCCTGTAGTTAGATGTCATTCTTATGTGGAGAAAAGTGAGAGTTTAAAGGTTCCAGAGGAATTACAGGTGCCTAATAGAGTAGTGGATGAAGAAGGTGAAGCAGAAGAAGAAAAGCGGAATAACTTCTGTGGATCAATACAAGACGACAAGAAAACGTCTGTTGATACTGAATTACCGGACTCAAAGAGGACGTCATGGTTGAATCCAGAGGCCGCAGAATTTGTTCCGGTATCTCCATCTCGGTTCGTGAGGGATCCACAGCCTGTAACATCATCATCGCCTACGCCGGGATATGAGAAGTCACTTGATGGTGTAGCCTTACCATCGCCAGTAGAAATTAATTTAGTCATTGCACATGAACCTGGACAGCTGGATTCCAGGGTGGAAAATGTTGAGGACGTTGTAGTTGCTGAAAGTGGTGAAGGAGTGGAATCGAAGGAAGAGGCAGAAGAGCGGTCTGCAGATGCTGCACAGGGAAGTATAGTTGTAGGTGTTAGGGAGACTGAAGAGTCTGAAGTTGCAGATGGACACAGGGATGTCCAGGCTGCAAGTGTTTCTGAGGTTGTGGATGGACAAGAGGATGTCCATGCCGCAAGTGTGGTAGAAGTAGATGAGGTAGAAGTTGAGGAGAAATTTGGTGGCAGCGTTGTGGAGTGTGCGAGTGAGAATGATGTAGTGTGTGAAGATGTGCAGACGCCTTCTGTAAGTAGTGTTGAGGATTCCGAAGAACGAAAAGAAGTTTCAGGTGGACCAGGTGAGCAACTAGAGGAGGAGGATGTGCAGTGTTCAGATGGTGGTAGTGGAAGTGATGGCGATGACATTGATGATGAACGTGTTGGTGAAAATGAGATTGGAGAAGAAGTTGGGGAAGAAGCTTGTGAAGGAGCTGGTGATGAGTGTGATGAAGAAATTGGTGAGGAGCTGAGGGAAGATGCGGTTGAAGATGGATCATAGGAGCAACTGGAAGATGCTGGGGATGTGCAGTGTCGTGATGGTGATTTGGATTTTGGGGATGAAAAGGGTGAAATTGTAGAAGAGGAGGAAAAAAAGGAAGGATTGGAAGAAAGACAAGTAGAGGAGTTAGATGAGGAGCATAATCCAAATCGAGGTGAAGGTAGGGAAGTAAGTTGCCTTGATTCTGATTCAGAGGAAACAAGTCAGTACAGCGCAACACGAAATAGTTTCGCTGAGAGTGGTGTCCAGAAGGAAAGAGTACCTAAAGTCCGTCATAGAAAGGTAAGAAGAAGAGGTTAACGGGTAGCGGGTAGATGTTCCCCACAGTCCCAGTGGTGTTCGTCTACTTCAGGGTTGCGCCCCTGCCCACGCGAGCTTTGGTTTTCTCCAGTCATTCTCCTTTTCGGAGGGAACCATGTCCTTACCCTTAGTCCTAGCTATTGACCTTTCAATGATCCTTGCCCTGTTTCATCTTCCCGATTTTCCTACCCCTCCCCTTAGTAAAAAAAAAAACCTATAAATAGGGAGTTAGAGAGACTTGCCGGAAGTGATTGGATTGTGGTCTTTGAGATCGTCAGTTTCCCCTGTCGGGAGAGGTTAGATGGAGTGATGGTGTGCTGTTGTTGGTTGTTAATAGTTGTTGATGTTGATGTTGTTCGTTGTAGGGTCCGAGCCATGCCGCGGTTGTTTACCATGGTGTTTATTTTGAGTTAAAACTAGGTGGTGTATATATATATATATATATATATATATATATATATTTCAATCACTTTCTGCTACAGTCCGTTTCTTGATGTATATAATACTATAATACTTATAACTAATTTACCTCAAGATATACTTTTTTCCTTTAGGAACATGTTTCGGGAGATCTTGTTCTCCCATCTTCAGCCTTCGCCATCTTGTTTCTGGTGAAGTATTTGTGTGTTGGCTTCTGGATGTTATTAAGGTAGTTTGTTGGTCTTTGGTCCTTCAAAGTTGCATTATTGTGTGTGGTTGTGGTATCTGTTTTTGTATTTTGTGTATTTTCGATGTTGAGTGCTTTGAATATTGTGTCATGTTTTGTATTGATTTGTATTTGTTCTGGTATTAATTTGTTTTGTGTTTTATGTTTGTAAATCTGTAAATTTTCCCAAATGTTCATTATGGTGCCTTTGTGTGGTATATGTTTTATTAGTGTTACATTGGTTATGTCTGGGAATTCATGTCCTGTGTTTATTGCATGTGTGGCTAAATTGGATTTATATATATTTGGTTTTTTGTATGCATTTAGGTGTTCAAAATAACGTTTTTTCAGCTGTTTTTGTTTGTTTGTCCTATATAACATTTATTGCAATCTTGGCATTCAATTTTGTATATACCGTTGGTTGTTGTATTATCTTTGTTGTGTGAGCTATTAGGTTTTGTAATTTATTTTTATTAGTTTTGTATGCTATTTTTATATCTGTGTTTTTAAATAGTTTTGTTAGTTTTGTCATTTTATTATTTATATATGTGAATGTGGCCCATTTTTTGTTGTTGTTATTATTTATGTGTTGTTCAGTTTGATTAATTCTTAATTGTTCAGTTTTTATTTTGTATTTGATTTTATTTTCTATTTTGATCATAGTATTTTTATTGTATCCATTTGCATAACCATTTGGTATATTATATTTCTTTCTTTGTCAGTTTCTTGTTTGTTTAGGGGTATTTTGTACATTCTGTTAAATAACGAATAAAATGCTGCCATTTTATGTTGTGGTGGGTGGTCAGAATGGTTAGGTATAATGATGTTAGTGGAAGTTGGTTTTCTATATATTGCATATTGTATATGTTTGTTATATCTTGTGATGGTTGTGTCTAAATAGTTGATTTTGTTATGTTTTCTTTTTCTTTTGTGAATTGTATTTTTGGATGTATGTTATTGATTTGTTTCAGTATGTTCTCTGCATTTGTGTTTTTGTTATTTGATACATATAGTCCATCATCTACATATCTTATCCATATGCCATCTGGGTCATGTGTTTTTATGATATTTTGTATTTTGGTGTCTATGTGTAGTAGGTATATTTCTGCTATTATGCTTGATAATGGTGATCCCATTGCTAAACCTTCTTTCTGTTGATAAATTTTGCTATTAAATTCAAAGTAATTTTGTTTTAGTATTAGTTGGAGACTATTTTTTATTTCGGTTATATATTGTTTGTTTTCATTTTGTTCTATAAGTTTGTTTATTATTATGTCAATTGTTTCTTCTACTGGGATATTAGTGTACATGTTTGTTATGTCATATGATGTGAAAAATGTATTTTCATTTATATTTATTATTTTTAGTTTGTCTATTAATTCGTATGTTTTTTTTTATGATGTTTATTTGTTAGATGGTTATTTTTTAGTTTTTGTGCTATTATTCTTGCTATTTTGTATGCAGGAGCTTTTTTGAAATTGATTAATGGACGTATTGGGTTGTTTAATTTGTGTATTTTTATTATAGGACAAATGTTATATATGTCCCAGACATATATAAAATGTTATATAGGACAAACAAAAAAACAGCTGAAAAAACGTTATTTTGAACACCTAAATGCATACAAAAAACCTAATATATATAAATCCAATTTAGCCACACATGCAATAAAGACAGGACATGAATTCCCAGACATAACCAATGTAACACTAATAAAACATATACCAGAACACAAATACTTCACCAGAAACAAGATGGCGAAGGCTGAAGATGGGAGAACAAGATCTCCCGAAACATGTTCCTAAAGGAAAAAAGTATATCTTGAGGTAAATTAGTTATAAGTATTATAGTGATATATATATATATATATATATATATATATGGTGTATCGATGGTGCTGTGGTGGAGTAAACCTCCCCTGCTAGTTACGGTGTAATCAAATTTGAAGTAATAGTAGAGATTAATGTTCGCGTGCCCTTGGTGCGGTCCTCTCTGTCTGGCTATGCGGGGCCGTCCGCCCTTGCGGAGGGAAGTGGGCCAGCCATATGGCAAGGATGGAGATGCCTTGTGGGTGCATGTGGCTGGTCGGTCCAAGAGATGGACGAGAAGTAGTACGGTAACTCACATACCAAGGTGGGAGATACCTTGTTTGGTCTTAGGACGGGTATGTGAGTGGGACCGGTGGGAGTAGGTGATGGTCACCGGAGGGGGTGACGTGTTGGGGCGGTCCCGTGGGGTTGGCATGGCGGAGAGGGTCGCATGGGGAATGGACGCAGTTGTGAGGCCTCCGTTCTCCTGAGAGCAAGTGCTGCTGGGCCGCCATACTCACAAAGACCACTAGCTTGTTTTGGAAGGGGGTACACTGCAGGGTACCCTCCCTGAGTTTAACTGTGAGGCAACCAAGTTGCCCTTTTGGTGTGGGGGTGTGCCGTGTTTTGGAAACCTCGGCGGGGTTTTTTTTTCAACGAGAACGGACTGCGTTGAATTATTAAATTACGTATTATCGGCATCTTGCCGACGTAATAATTTACGTCCGTCTAGTTATCAGGCCACCGGGCCGATCCGCGCGCGCTCTGAGTCCAGCGCTTCATACTATTTTTTCAGCAGCTGTACTGACCAGTTCACTCTCACCGTTCAGCGTAGTAACGTCTGTATTCGCCTGACAGCCTCGACTTGAAATTTTGTCTACTATCTTTTACTATGTATAAGTAAAAGCTACGCGACCTTCCGGGTTTCCGAAGTAGCCGACAATCTGTCTCGCTCCAGAGGATGGCCGAACTCCTGCCTTCTATGAAATGAATTCAATCATTTCCGTCTAGCTGTCAGGTCGAATGGACGGACACACCTGACGAGATACTCAACCCTTATGCTGCTAACCAGGTGACATTTATGCTTTTTTAGAAACAAAATGTTTGTGGCCGATACACTTCCCTTGAGACACTTTGGAGATGCTCCAGTTTGGGACTTTGTTCCGGACAAGTCCAACGGGACATTTGGGTTTACATATTACTTTTTCATTTTTTACTAAGGCTTACGCCTCATTAACCTATTAATGTTTACCTCATTAAGAGAATTGTAAACTCAGCCAGGATCATGCATCACCCGAGTTGATGTTAGTTTTCTGTAAATATGGGCGGCACTGACTGTCACTAAATGATTTCAGCGTTAAGCATGCATGCACGGGTATCTCGGTACCCTGTAGGGGAATTTTAATTTACTTTTCCATTTAATTGGGTTTTGAATTGGTTATTAATTTAAAGGTTGGGGGAGGTGCTTAAACCTGTGTACAACACCTGTTGGTGCCGTTGAGCACAGGACCATAACATGTCATAGTTTGTTGGATCTAGTCCGGGCGCATGACCGTGCCTGAGGTCAAGTGGATTCTTTATGAACACCTCAAGTATGTTTTAGTAAATTAATTCCATAGATTCTGCTTTTCGAAATTCAATTCTACTGTTCAAATAATTTTGTAACCACTAAATTTTGCCATAGCCAGCACAAGAATTGTTAAATTTTTTTTATTGCTCATAATACTAATTCATTAATAAATGTTAAAGAATGTAAGATAAATCCATACCAGTTATAAGTTATTTATGGGTGGTCACGTTCCACTGATTTTGCTTAAGATTTTTTTTGTTAAAAAAGTAAAAGAAATGAGAATATGCAGTTATGCAACCGGGCATCCATGTTGACCTCGTGATGGCACTTATTATTATTATTATTTGGGATCCGAAATTGATAATTACCTTTTTGCTTGGTACCTGTGTGCCGTTCGGACTATTTAGCCAAATTGACTTTGGCTGTTCACAGTCTTAGAATTTTTGGGGTGTTTCAACTCTGGTCTTGTGACTTATTATTTGGTTTTGGGTATGTTAATTGAGAAGATTTAAGTTGGGCCGGATACTTGATCTGAATCAGAGGGTTTGAGGGTGTTGCGATGACACTATGTATGTTGTTAACCAGGTGGACATGGTGTGTGCTATTTATATGTAAATGTGTATCTTTGTTAACTATATGTTGTGTGTTATGCCTTTATGTGATGGTTAGATTGTTATACGTTATTATGCATATATATATATATATATATATATATATTATGTTTATGATTTATGTGACTTACTGGGAGGGTCGATACTATGCGCCCTTCTTATATCATTTATAAGTAACTGTATTCTGCTCAGTAATATCAAGCTCAATTATTTGGCGATGCCTATGTCTAATGTGAATTATAATAACGATTTTAAGAATAAGAACGATTGTGGTTTTTGAAATTTCGAGCTATTCTTAAGAAGGAAAGCCCTTGTAATATTAACTTAATCATTCAGAGGCGCATATGTCGTATACTGGGGGGAATTCATTGTACAAAAACATGAATACAATAAATCTTGTTATTGTTATCTTAGAGCAGAGTTTCATTTGCAAGTCCCATCATACTGGACCCAGCGCATTTTTGGCTTCTCTAGGCTCTTGCCTAGTTCTAAATAACTAGTGGCCTCTCTTTCAAAAAAAATATAAATAAAAAAAAGGGTTTTTTTTATATATAAGGCATAAAAGGAAAGAGGGGTTACAGAACAGTGTACCTACCTATATAGTTTAAGTTTAAGAAATTTGGCTCTCGAAAGAAATTTTAATCGTTGTACTGTTGATATTTGGTTCTGTTGACTAATGAGTTTGCCGACCACGGGCCTATACTAAACCTGAAATTAAGACTAAAGTTTACTGTGAATATTACTGTGTTGTCAAAAAAACGTGTAAAAATTATTAGCTGTACAAAACATTATTTTGAAAAATTACAATAATTATTATTTACGAATATATGAACTTAATTAGGTTCTTTAAGAAGAAACATTCAAATAAAATTTAAAGGAAAAACGTTTTAAGGAAAGGTTCATTAATATGCCATGAATAGTTCTTAAAATATATGTTCCTAGGTGAGAAGCGAAAACGTGTATAGTGGGATTCGGAACCGGTCGACGTTGGCTACGATTCGTGACCAGTGGCGTGGCCACATGCCGTAGAGGAGACCGAGGCTCTTGTTGCTGCAGAAGAGAGTAGCGAAGAGCTGAGGGCGAAAACGTGGATAGGTGGAGTCAAGGACGACTGGTATTCGCAATGACATGATGTTTTGGGTAGGATTCATGACCAGTGGCGACGTAGCTTAGTGGAGGCCGAGGCTCGTGTGATTTCACGTATTATGAATACACGTATAAATCATAAAGACAGTTTATCTTAATATCACTAAATTAATGAGTAAGATAAGTAATAATGTAAGATAAGAAAAGAAAACTCAACTTTTAAAAATAAATCAAAATTGTTTAAATTATAAAATAGCTCTTGAGTTCTGTTTTTTTATTCTCATCCATTTATGCAGTCCATTCATTTGAAATTGGAGAGGTCTTCATTGCTGCCCCCCACCTTAAGTAAAGAGATTGAGTAACAGAGTGGAACTGTGGAAAAACGTTATTATATAGGGAACGGTGAACTGCTTTTTGAATGGTCGTGTAACGGTGAACGTATAATTATAGTCTGTGAAAGTGTTAATGGAATTAATGATCTACTTGTGCGCTATTATCAAAGACGGCTTTTGTTCTACTGTCATTGATATTCTACTGTTGTATTGAGTATTTACTTTCTTTGGGTACCATAAGTTATTTATAATTTGTACAAACTTATGGCTGGTTGCCGTGCAGCCACGACATTAACCGTATTCACGACTATAAATAGGCAGAAACACAAGCTTAATAAAGTACCGAATTTGTTGGAATAAAGCAACAAGTGAAACGGGAGTAAGAATTATGCGTTGCCCACAAATAGAACGCCACACAACAGTGTTTTGTCGATAACTCTGGCTGTACCGGGTCGTACCATTCACTCACTGTATCCAGCGGTTAGCGGCCACATCGCTCACAGCTACCTACCTACCTACTTAATGTACTACTTTAACTGTATTACTACACTCAAGTAAGTACATACAACAAAAAGTAGCTTGTTAAATATTAAATAATAAATAACAAAATAATAAAATAATAATAATAATAATAATAATAATAATAATAATAATAGGAAGAAGAAGAATCTTTATAGTAGTGAGCGAGAGTAGGGCAATTCGCGGAAGGTTTAGGCAGGTTTGGAATTATTTACTATACTCAATTCAAAATATTTGTTTGGGCGTTTCGATATAATTTATTACCAGCTTCAAAACGTTAATAAGAGGGGCTTGTGTGAAGCCGGAATCACAACTGTAACAATTTAGTGTAGAATGTTACTGTAACTAATGGTAAACTGTGTTGAATGCGACAATAAATTTAGTCTAAATGGTCAACGGAAATGTTTCAAATTGTGTAGGCCGACACCATATTAACCGTTCCTCGCCTTTCCGGAAAAACTTTCCACAATAATAATAATAATTAAAACTCCATTAACAATAGGCTTCATTAATGCAGCCTATCATCATCATCAAAAATAGGCTTCATTGATTTAATTATTTTTTATTTTAAAATAATATTTACGTAGACTACAGAAATAATGTTTACAACATATAGAGGCTTATTGTTATACTTACAAATACATGTTATATTTCAACATTAAGACTTAATGTTTGAATTATGAATTCCAGTGACCACTTTCTCTCTCATTAATATATAGGCGTATTTCACTTTCAACTAAAGCGTAGCAACGTATGTAAACTAAATATACACTCACTCGAGTACACACCAATATGCGGCAGGATCACATTTACATTTTGTGCGTATCAATAATAAGGATAATCCATTCGTAAGGCATTTTTTAAGCCTTTACCTGTAAAAAAAAACATTTGACGTGATTGAATTCAGTTACGATATTACAGTTTATGTAAAGAATGTCTCTTGACTTAATGATATTATTTCATAAAATTTGTTCTTCTCTCTACCGCTAGGATCGCTTCAATAACCTTTACAATTTTCTTAGCTTCATCAATCCGTTCATTTCTCAACAATTTACTGCGACGTAATAATTCAAACATTTATTGTCACAGTTCTTTCTAGTCCCCGTATTGTCCGGTTCGTGTTTCCCCAAAGTACATATTTAATACGCTTGATTCGTATATACAACCTTGAAAGTTTGTTCTCAACTTCAAATGAATATCTGTCTTTTATAAGAGAAAGTTATGTAGCTGATGATATACTGGTGTTGAATCCTCCTTTGCACCGAACACGCTGTGTCACTCTTTTCCCGGTTGTAAACATGATTAGATCCAAAGTTCTTTAGTTCTTTAAATTGATCTCTTCCTGTTTTGATGTCCGTCTTGCTGTTCATTTATTTTTCTATTTTCTTTTATTACTTCTCCCTTATGTTTCTCTATTTTTGTCCCAAATCTCTTTTACAGTTCCTCTCCTATTTTAGTATGAAAATCATATCATTTTAAATTTTCGTAGCTAAATCTTTTTATACTGAACATTTTTCGCTTAGCTCCGTCAGTATACTTGTTGAATGGGAATGTCGGTATTGTACACTTTTACTTACTTACTTCTTTAATATTTCTCGTTTTTGAAGGTGCCATTGTAATTAATTCTTATAAATAACAATAATGTTTATATTATTATTATTTCTTGTATAAATTTTACAATTTGTTGTCTACGTTTCTGCAGGCTTCAAGAGTGAACCGTGTGTTTCGAGCGAACATACTAGATCCCTGAATATATTTAGGTGGCTTAATTTGGATTGATGTGTATGTATGGAACTTACTGAAGACACGAGCATTCACAACGCTCTACAAGAGGCATCGAAAAACTTTAGGTCGTCAGTTGGAAAGAAATACAGCGTTGAAGGTAACTTTAATATCACTGATGTCCTGTTTCGTGACCAATGTTTGCTTGTGGATAACACCTTGTTTCGTTTGTTGTTGTCAGAGGTACAGGAAGTGTGGAACGCTGTTGCAGACTGTGTAGAAAAATGTCTCTGTCAAAATAAGGTAAGTCCATCCGTTTATAGGCTACAGGATATGTTTGTCTTTAGGTTGATAAAAAACGTTGCTACTATAAGGAACTTATTTTGAAATCAAATTTTTATATTATAGTATAGTTGTTATTATGAATAATTAACAATCACCTATGAATTTGTTTACATGAAATAATTATTTTCTGCACTATTCATCTTTTCATTTTTATATTTTTCTCTTTATATCTCGGTTTAACCTACTTACCTATTTCGATAACTGCTACTTCCTTTCTCATAGCCTCTGTAATTTCATCGAGTACTCAAAAGAAAATCTTGCGCAATCCACTTTTTACTCATGCAAACAAGAATTTTTTAAAATTATTTCCATTCTAGCAGTCTAGGGATGTTAACAAAATATGTTTTATTTTATCTAAATTTCTAGAGATTTTATAAACCACTCTATGTAGGCTACAAATCCTAACGTATCTCAGTAAAGGCATCCCCTGACAAATTCTAGAAATTTTTTCAATAGGGCTATATATGTTTTGCCTATTAAGAAACTACAGTTATTATCTTTTTAAAAACATCTACGACTCACTTACTTATAATAATAATTATTACTCTATTGTTTATGTAGAAATAAACATTTTTTCTTATTTATTTTAGTTTTGTATATTTCGTGTATTGTTCCACACAGAGTACGTGCTACAACTTAGTAGGTTTAGTTTTAACTTTTCACTACGCATACAAAGTGTCACAGTCTAAATATTATACACGTTTACCTGTTATATAATAGATTTGTATAAAAAGCCATATATCACTACAAGTGAAAATATTCATCAAAACCGGGTATGTAATTTTCCGAGTAACGTTTTGAATAATAAAAAAATATAGTTATTAAGTAATACTCTTTAGTCATTCCAGTATATTGTGTCATGAAAGGAAAAACAAACAAAAACATAAACGGAAAAATATTCTATTCAAGGATGTACTGTATACATGGGTGATAAAATTTCACGAATATTAATTCATGTAAATTGTTGTAATTATGTCTTTTTAACAGTTTTAATGACTTTACCTCGTTTGTCAACTATACTATCGTTATTATACTTTTTATGTAGACAAAGCTCTTGAAACAAGTCTTAAATATTTAACTATTGTGAAGTTCTCAGGAATACGTTTTTCTGATTGTAGCGGACTATGGTCAGCGGAAAAATTTAATTTATTTTTCATAGGGACACGTGTGTGTGTGTGTGTGTGTGTGTGTGTGTGTGTGTGTGTGTGTGTGTGTGTGTGTATATATATACGTTTATAAAAATAGTTTACATAATAAATTGTTACGATGATTACAAAGACTGTGACCATACAACAGTGGAATAAATTCTTGAACATCAGAGAAACCGATAATCACAAATCTTAAAAACTTGTTTACAACAAACACTCATATTACAGTAATTCTAGTTATAAAATTTTTTCAATACTCACTGTACAAACAAAAGTAAAAGCACACAAATTAAATAAATTACAATAGTTCGCACACAAATAAACAATTAAATACTTGGTACTTTCATTAAATCCATCCATCTTCACCCTCGCCGTTACAGCCAATGTTGGGCGTCTTTTACAACACGTCCCCCATTCTCTTCTGTCCTCTGTCACTTGTCTCCACCTGCGGACATCAATTCTTCTGAGATCCTCCTCGACACTGTCCAGCCACCTTTTCTTTGGTCTTCCTTTCGTCCTTATTCCACCTGATCTACCTTGGAATATTCTTTTAGGCATTCTTTCTTATGTCATTCTTTATTGGTGACCTGCCCACCTTATTCTTGGTATTTTTATCTCGCCTAATATTCCAGGTTTCCCATAAAGCTGCTAGAGTTCGTTCATTATTTTTCCTTATTTTCACACTTTGTTCTCTGTAACGTTACTGTATATTTTTAAGGACTTTCCCTTCCCATCTTTCCACCATGTTTTCTCTTTTATACTTTTCGTTATATGTATGCTCTTTGCATAGAAGCGAATGGAAAAACTATACTTTGAATAAAACAAAGAAGACGATTCAATAGATAATGAAGCAAGCGCGAAAGGAACATATCATTTGAAGAATTTGGAAAATAAAATGGATAGAGAGGCATTTTGCCTAGTCGACGCCACGATACATTGTGTAGCAGGTGCTAAATTGTGTGAAGAGACATAAGGATGGTGCACAACTTTGGCCTTTAGAAATTTATTTGTTCAAAATCTGGGATATTTATTTATTAAACCGAACAAAGCCTGTAGAAAGGAAAGCACTGTAGAAAAATTCGGAGCTTATTTCCTCAGCAGTGGCTGACAAGTGATAATGATGATGACGACACACATAGATAAAATTATTCGCCAGAACGTAGGCACAAGCCGTTTATTACTTGCTAAAAAAATTTAAACATCTAAGTTGTACATATAATAATAAAATAATATAAAAGAGCTGGTAATTAGTACGTATAAATTAGTATAGATAAAAAAATCAATGAGTAGAACTGAATGGAGTGCACAGCAATTATTTATTTATTATTGAAATGATATATAACTTACATGCGAAGAACTGTCTTTCTTTCGTTTAAAATATACATGTGTATAATATTACATCCTGCAATTGACATGAGCTAATATCGTGAGATATCAGCAAGAAAATCGAACTATAACACTAGAAATTGCAACACACACACACACACACACACACACACACACACACACACACACACACACACACACACACACACACACACACACACACACATGTTCAATTCATATGTTTATGTTACACGTGGACTTCAGCTAGTTCAGAACTTGTATCATAGTTTTATTGTATAACTACTAGCGTAACTTCGACTGCTAAAGTCTTCGTTAAAGTATCTGAAGTTGAGTATTGAAACCCACCCATCTCTGAGTATTTTCACAAAAACTTTGATCTCAGTTATACACATTTTATCGTCTGCTGAGTGCGTCGTGACATAAGGGAGAATATAAGGTTAAACAAAGTACTGTCTACACCATACTTTCCAGCACTCACGGTATAAAAGTTTTATACTCTTCAGTTACTTTATACTTCTCAACTAGCTAATGTTGCATTTTTCTCAACGCCCTGACACCTACAGTACCTACATATTTCCAAACATCATATATTAATGCTCTCGTTATAGTGTTTCGAATTTCAAAACAATAAAAACAATACTGATAATATTATATTAAAATTATTGTTATATTATATTTAGTATTATTATATTGATATTATATTACTCAAAATATAGTTGAGCAGTCTAGGGAC
Source organism: Magicicada septendecula (assembly GCA_034769895.1). Lineage (NCBI taxonomy): Eukaryota > Metazoa > Arthropoda > Insecta > Hemiptera > Cicadidae > Magicicada > Magicicada septendecula. The sequence continues at coordinate 758,108,276 of CM068368.1, read as the reverse complement.
TGGATTGTAGTTCTCAGTATGTATCCGTGATATTTGTATTTATACTTTGTGTATGTGTGTGTGCAGAGTGGTCGCGCACGGAATTCTCACGCCGGAAGATAGTTTTACACACGTTCTGCGCAAGCGTCAGTCATTATTCCAAACACGAAAACATTTAGTGTTTAGACCACGTTGTGTTAAGGCCATTTTTTCATTATTTACAAAACTAATTTTATACTTCAAAACAAATACGCTCACATCACATTTATTGTGACGACAAAATTGCAGCCGTCAGTGTAGCCTAGTATTACGGAACGAAGTTAGGCAAACTGATGTTTGCAGGTTAGACAGTAGTTTGTCTAGGTCACACCATTTCCCCTCCACCGCGTGAGAATTATTTGCGGGACCATACAGTACGTATGTACATATGTGTGTAGGTATATATGTAGGCCTATAAATAATATGAGTATGTTAAATACTATATTTTATTACTATTATTCATATAGTAAAAATTATGATATAAAAATATAATAATAATAACAACAATAATAGTGTAAAACCTGATATAGTATAATTACTATTATAATTATGATAGTAATCAATTTTGTACAATATATGGACCTCTGTTAAAAATTATTATAAATATTATTATTATTAATATCAATTTATGTATTGTTTTACTAACAATATGCCTATAAGCAATAAGGATGTGTTGAATTAATAATAGATATACGGATTAATGATCGAAGTTGCCACACGTTTCAATGGTAAAACTTATTATATTATTAATTTCTTTCTTTATACATACATATTCGCCGAGAATCTGTATTCCACAGAGCATATTATATTGTTACGACGGTCTCACTGATGGCCGTACGGTACGGTGGAAACAAAATACAGACACCACTGAAGTCACTAATCACCAGTTTTAATTAATCACAAATAACAGTTTGCAAAATTCAACAAGATTATACTCGACAATAATTCAAATTAAATTTGTCCACAAGCAATAATAGTGTCAACTATTAAGAGTTCCACACTAATATTTTGCCACAATACTACGAACCGTACTTGAATATATCGCCACTTATAACTGACTGGCAACGCCACCATCTATTCTGGAGTGTACCATTATAGTGCGGCCTTGACTGAGGCTACACCTGCTCAACAAGGGGGGACGGGTAGAGGACGTTCTCAGCTGTTCGATAGGGTTCCATTCCTACAATATATAGGCCTACTAGAAGAGAAACCTCTGTTCCACTGTCGTTATCAAACTTCTTCAATGATGCTTAACAATTTTCGGACAACGTTTATAATTCTCAAAAAACCTGCTCTCTGAATGGCTCATAATTGTTTTTCGTAGTTGCTATTTCTTCTTAGATATTGCCAATGATTCGTAAATAATCGTTTTACAGACATCACACACTGAGTTTGGGTCTTTCGCAACCCGTACATAACGGCTCAACTCAACAGCTAGCGGTTGGCTATCGCCTTCCTTTTATTTCAAAAACAGTTGACGCAAGCTTACTATACGGGGATTATAGTATAATTAATTAACCTTTTTTTCAACTATTTTATCAAACGGAAAGAGATTACGCCTACTTGTTAAAGTCTACACGTCAAATAAAACTTCAGACAACGTATCTGATAATGCATTTGTCAGGTGTCCACGAGACAACATAAGGGAATCCCAAGAAAGGTAAAATCACAGAAACGAAATAATACGTACAGAACGTAGGCATGAATAAAGCAGACTTAAAATTATAAAACCATTATTTTCTTCTAACAGTTTTTAGAAAACGTTTACTATAGAGAAATAAATAAATAAATAACATGGGAATGTCGTGGGACACACGACAGAAGTGAGGACTCCAGTGTCGAGTGGCGACTGAATTGATTCAGCCTGTAAGAGGCTGCTCGTATGTATTTGAAGTAAGAGAGACTTTGCAATAGAGAATTCACATTCAAATAAGAGTGAATGCGTAATTAAATGAGACGAGGGCATATTTTCTGTATGTTATTATAAGAAATCGGTATTTACAATGAACACAAATAGAATCATACCACACGTCTTTTTATTTTCAGTATACGTACATAGACAAACGATATGTTGACAAACAATTTTTTATTTCCATGTTCCATAAGGAAATGGAAGTATGGTCATGGCGAAAAAAATCGTGTTCGAGATAACGGTTAATTCTGATTTTACTACTCCCAAAACATGAAGAAAAGTCATTTTTCGAAAAGTGTCTGTGTGTGTCTGTCTATCTATCTGTGTGTCTGTGTAGAATTTTTTCTATTGCAAACGATAACAGCCACAAATTCAAACAGAATCAAATACTTTTTTGCATACAGTACTTTATTGTAGAGTAATCAAGGCTTACTGTTTTTGGTGAAGATCGGTTAAGGGAAAGGGGTAGTTTACCTGCAACGTTTTACGTTTTAACAAGGGTAATTTTTTTCTATGACAAACGATAACTGCCGCACATTCAAACAGAATCAAATAGTTTTTTGCATACATTCCTGAATTGTAAAGGACGCAAGGCCTGTTGATTTTCGTGAAGATCGGTTAAGGGAAAGGGATAGTTTACCTGCAACATTTTATGTTTTAACAAGGAAATTTTTTCATGACGAACGATAACTGGCGTAAATTCAAACAGAATCAACAAATTTTTTACACATGTGCCTGAGTTGTAGAGGGCTCAAGGCTTATTGATTTTGGTGAATATCGGTTACGGGGAAAGGGCAGTTTACCTGCAACATTTTTTGTTTTCACAAGAGTAAAGTACTTAATTTTGATAAATAAAGTATCCTGATTAGATCATAATAATCCACTGTAGAAACTTAGATGAAATATCTATAAATGAAGAGGCTAGTTGAACGGGGTGGGGGTAATTTTCTATAAATGAAAATTATAGTTGAAGGGGGAGGGGATAATTTTTTATATGTGTACTACGTTATCGGCAACAAAGAAGTAGTTTGTTGGTAAAATTCCTTCCCGGCCTGTTTGGCCGTAGTCCAATGTTTTCTGCAAAACCAGACGTCTCGGCAGTGCCATCGACTGCGATCATCAGTGAAAATCGAGTGCGATAACGTGAGGTGGTATACGTTAGTGACCACAGTACTGTGGTTAAGGCTGAAGCAGTAAGTAGAAAGAAGTAGTTTCTATGGGATATTTCATTTCGAAAATGATTTTAAATATACATCTTAGAGCATGGAAGTCATGTTTGGTTCTCCATACCGATATTTTCAATGTAGCTATATAATTTACGCAATAATTTATATTATATATTTATGATATTTACATTATATATTATATTGCAGATAATGTATACAATAGAATTATTTGATTTTTACAAATTACAAAATATTTAAATTACTAAATTGAATTATGAAACATAAAAAACTGCCAGCCAAATACAATATCAAAATCAGAATCGAACTTATAAATCAACTAAAAAACACGGAAAGTAAACAAATACACAAAATTATATTCTTTCGACATTTCAAACATTTACTCAGACAGTCTTACTGACAATACTATAAGCATTATAATAAAAAAACGTCTCGCTGTTTTTAATTTGTTTTTATAAATTAAACAACTGGAAGTTGTGTAAATATATTAGGCTAATAATGAACTAAGTTTTGACCGGCTGTGACTAAGTAGAAGAAAATGATTTCAAAAGTAGCCCTATTCAGCTTCGTCTCTCAGCATGTGAACACATTTTCTTTTATCATAAATAAAATTATTTTGAATATTTACGTTATTCTTTTAATAGTACCTGAACATTTAGAATATGCTCACATTCATTAAGACATTGTGCTTTGCATTGCTTTGCTTAGCTTGGCATTAGGAAAATTTTGGGTAGCTATGTGGGGAACCGGGCAGCACTGCTTTCTTGTTTCTTCTACTTCGTTCACACTGAATGAGGTTACTGCCCTAGGGGTGCGAGGTGTACGGGAGTGAGCCTGACACCATATTTCTATATATGAATTCTCATTTCAAAAATGGAAAACAAATAATAAAAATAACACAAACGTTCAAAATCATTTCCAATATAGTAACAATTTATAAAATCAAAACAAATGGCCTTACTATGGGAGCTCTTACAATTTTTAATATTTAATATTAATATTAAAATGTTATTATTAATAAAGTCATTTTTCATAAAAAAATCTGCTAATATGCATACTGAGGACACATATTTTTACGTAATATGTAGCTTGTTCACGCGCACGCGCGCCCACACGCACGCGCGCCCACACGCACGCGCGCCCACACGCACGCACGCACACGCGCGGGCACGCACACACGTTACGCACAAGTAGACAGACCTACGTTATGAGTGTTAATAGATTTTATTCCTTTAGATAAAATTGAAATGTCCTGTACAAATCTCGTCACGCTCATTCCTTAATGGCCGTACGTGGCCCACTTGACTAGCAGAGGGCACCTATTATATATTCGGAACGCGTGCTTTTCAGACCATTAGGGGCTTACGAGTTACGACCGGAGTCGGTTTATGATGTACTTTCGAACTTCACCGCCTTAATTAAGTCAGTACCCACACTAGTGCAGGTTATTTAACCAATTTACCTAAATTAATATAATTTGGCAGCGCGCAAATTGGGTTGTACGTTCTAATATAAGAATCATCACACTTTCACGTTGTTTACTTTTATGTCAGTTGTACATTGAAATTTTTGTAACTTGGTGACTTTATTATTGTTTGTGTATAGTTCATACACACTGTACAACTAAGACTACTAACTATATGATTAACTGTATAATTAAGAGGACTACTGTAAGGTGAGTGTGACTGTATCATAGAAGCGTTAATAATAATCACGAGTATCGATCTCCCTCGCGTTTAACTTGAAACAATAATTAATCCATTGTTCCCTCTCTGCTCGATCTCCGCGACATATTGTATTCTGTTTTCTCAGAAGTCGGCTTCAAAATTTTAAATGTTAATTATTATCTTCTTCTTCTCTTCAAGGATTATGTTATATAAATATGTTCCGGCACCCGTCCTATCCTCGGACGACCCACGTCTTCTCTACCAATAGATCCACACATCAGGGGTACTCATCTTGTGGATACGGGTTTGGCAATCCCGATGTGCCCTAGCTGCACTCTCACTTTGCTTCAACTTGTCTTGGCTGAGATCCCTTCCTTTAATCTTTCCTGTCTAGTCTCTTTAGACTGACTCTTGTTGTTTTCTGACCCCGATGCTATTAGAGTATTCGAGGGCTAGGATGTCTTGCCTTTTTCACTCCAATTTCTTAATTCTGGGTGGCTTTGGATCTTAGAGTGCTCACTGATGCCGTTAGGTGAGCTCTGGAAATACTAAGAAACGTTCAGTATCAGATTTACTGATACAAATTCACCAAATCCTATGTCAGAAGGAGAAGGTTGAGGGCGAATCTCCTATCCACCAAAACAGGGGCCTTTCGGCTAAGGTATGGTAACCCTGACAGAAGAGTCTCTGGTCCTTGTGGTATGGGGTTGTGCAGCAGGCAGTAACCTGTTCATGTAAAACGTTATAATACTTGTAGTACCGAAAGCAGCCTCGGAATAACGTTATTACTATCAAACAAAGTAAATAATGATAGAATATGAAACTACGCGTAATATTGTACTTTGTACTATGGAAAGTGTTGATACGTTTTTGTAATTTTAACTAAAGAGAATTTTTAAGAAAGAAAAACGAAAACATATATTTACTTAGCAAATAATCTGTCAATTTAATTCACAGACACGTTTCCTTTTTAAGCCTACTTCTACACATCCGCCTACGTCTAAATTCAGAAAAATTTAATATTTCAGGTAATATTTATTGTACGTTTCATTTAGTCGGGGAAGAGGAGCGCGGGCGGTGCAGTAGCGAGCACACTAACTTCCGAAGCGGGGCCTCGTGGTTTCGAATGCATCTCCGACCTCACCCAGCTGTTAACAGGCAAACCTACCTGACTATGGAGGTTAAAGCAAGGCCACACTATACTACTGGCCGGAGTGCTGGAAACGTGACGTCACACTAGACGCCGAAACGAAACACAGCCGCTAATGCTGTTTACTGTGTCGCGTGCTCAAATAACCTTTCCTACACACACCTGTAATGGTTTACCTGAAGATGTCCTATATGGTTGTAATCTGTATGAACTAACAAAGACCTTGGTATGAAAAAATGTAGAGTTTTGTGAACAACAACAGTTATATTTAGCATTTGAGAAAGTGCAATTTACACGAAGGATGTAAAAAAGCTGTGAATCAAGGTAATTGACAGCTTATCGGGGAAATAACTTTTCAAGTTTCTTTATGTAGATAAACAGCCAAACTTTCGTATTGTACAAGATTTTATACTATGTATGATAAGTAGTACCAGAAGCGGGGTAAGCAGAAAAATTAAAGAAATAACCGATTACTAACTGCTCAGTATTTATTTACACATATTTGGTGCATTACAATCTCGTATTGCCTTACGTCTAACATATTTACATGTAATTTCAAATCTACTTACAATAAAGTTATTTAGACTAACTTAACAATTCTGTGTCTAACATTTATCTAAGTTAACGCTGAACTTGGCTAAAATTTGTGTATTTTTCTTTTTTTGTCCGATTTGACATCATTCTGAGCATCTTTCTTTTTTTTTTATTGAATTTGTCATTACGAGATTTTGAATAATTGTTTAATAAGATGTTACAAAAGAAAAATAAACATTTATCGATAAGTTTGTTAAAATTAATTTTACATATATTACAATTTCTCTGTGGATGATGGATGTCAATAAAACCTAAAACAGTGGATTTTAGCGCTACTCTCTGATTAGTGGACAATAAAAACTGTGTTTCGTATCTGTCAGATACAATTAATGTAAACACTTTGAAAGCTAAATTTAGTACTTCCATCACATAATCTGAAGGGTATTTTAAAGATCCTCTATTAATAACATTAAAATAGTAATTGTCCTTTTGTGGTACAACAGTAGACTCGGTATTTGTTGTAGTAAAGAAATCTGTACACCCAGTGCAAGAGGTATTTTTTAAAATACTGTGTACCAAGTAACCACCAATATAAACAAGGCCTATAGTGTCATTTTCTGATAAGGTAACATCAGTTATGTCTACCTGCAGGTCATCAAAAATTTGATTACTGTTGCATGCATATCATTACTATCGCTTTCTTCACAGTCTGCTGTGGAAATAAATAAATCTTTGATACATACTTTAATGTGTCTAGAGGAGTAAATATCAATCAAACTCAAAGTTTTTAGTTTTTTTTCTGATTCCAAAACCTGCTTGACTGATACACGGTAACATGCACCACTCATCTGTCTATACTGGCTAAATCTGGCCTCTAACGGATCGGTCTGAAATTTGCCAAGTAAAACATATGACAATTTCATGTCTCCTAAGAGAAACGAAATAATCTCCATTAAAGTGTTAACAGTATGTAGGCTAGCAATGCTACATGTGTTTCATTGGCTAATTTTCCTCTCCTTTTAGCTTTTGTCAACTCCTTCCCTTGAACAACAGTTCATCCCATTTAACTAACCATTTACTAAAAGACTTCAAAAAAACAAAATTAGTATCTTTTACAGACTGGATTGGTTTAAAGTTTTCGTCATTAAATTTAACTCCCTTGTACATATGTTTTACGTTGACAATCTTCCACCACTTTAAAATGACCTGAATGAAATGTGCTATACTACTCTTAGTTTCTGTTTTAGTCAATGACGAATTTTCATTCAAAGCAGCAATATTTTTCTCGTCGAATACCTACAGCACAAATGAACATTTTGCCTCTCTATTGATGTTGGGTATAACACTTTTTTTGACAGTGCAGGAGCCAGTTTAACACAGTTATTTTCCTCACTTAAATGTAAGATTTTGAGATCTGATACACAAGCCATTTCTTTTACGCCATTTTTGTCGAAATTTGAAAACACAAATGTTTGTCGTTATCTACTTGGTTTAACCAGTTATTTCTAATACATTTAAACCGAGTCCTCTTGCACGACATAACGTTCGTCGAAGTGACGAATGCAAACAACAGATCGTTTGCTGGGCGTGAAGTTTGCTCTGTGAATGGCATTTAGCCATTTTTGACACTGGATAGGATCCTTCGGGAATCTAAAAACAGTCACTGAACTATCTGTGTTATAATTGCTTTTGCATCCTGGTACGCAGCATGAAGTTGGCATGTTTTAATATTATTATCACAAATGTACGGAATGAAAAACAGTTGCAGCAAAACTTCGTATACGAATAGAAACACGTGTGTAAGTGTATACTGACTAAAAAAGCATTGGGCTGGTGTCGCGAAACGGTCCGGCGCCTACTGTGACGTGACGCATGGAGTGGAGGGGGTGACTCCGGCCAGTAGTATAGTGTGGCCTTGGTTAAAGGCCGTCGAGACTCAGTGCTAGCCACATTGCCCAACTTCCGAACCGTAGGGGCTGAATCCGTTGGTCCCTAAAATCCTGTAACAGGTATAAATTTGGGAACTTTGTATCGTAGGAAAATTTAGACGCATAAAGTAAAATGTTTATCATTATATTCATAAAACTATATAAATAATATATTCATATATATATTGCAACAATACATATATTTGCATATTTGCCCAGGGCGGTATGTTTAATATGTAATTAGCATAGAAAGTATAAGGAACAGTTTTAGACAGTTTTGTGCAAGAAAATTCAGGAATTGACAAAACCTGACCTGTCGGGAGAACACCTGCTGTGCCAGTGTAAGATACGGCGTGTGAGTGTTTGTGTGTGTGTGACCAGCTGCGACACGATAATGGGGTGATGTGCTACGAATTGTTTGTTCCAATTAATCAGGTCTTAACAGGATTATTATAAACTAATTACTTGTGTTAAACCTGTAAGTAAAGACTTACGCCAATTAAAAGATACCAGTGCATAAAGGAATTTTTAATGAATAAGTTGATATAAAAATTCTTATCAAATTTACAATATTAATGATGCTATTTAATTAATATTAATTACTAGTGTAATTGAAGAGTAATTAATATGTGTGGTATATGTGAGTGACCAGAGAAAAATTACTCAAACAATGAGATCGCTCATGTGACGAATATGGTCATAAGTTCGCGATAATTAACCAAAAAGTGAGTGTAATATAAAGGACGCTCTGGAGCGAACTGACCATCTCTAACCTGTCGAAAGCAGGACTGTTCCTGTCAAATCGCCACCAATATAAATACCACTGGCAATTTTGGGCGATCAGACACTCGGGCTCAACAAATCTACAGGACGTGACGCTGTCCGTTTGCCGACCGACTTCTGGACACACACGCACACTACCACACTCACACCAAGACGGAAGAAGGAATTCTGAAGCATCACCAACAACCACATTTAGAGACAACAAACACCGCATCAGCATAGTCATCATCATCATCAACATCATCATACTCTCAGGACACACACACACACACACACACACACACACACACACACACACACACACACACACACACACACACACACACACACACACACACACACACACACACACACACACACACACACACACACACACACACACACACACACACACACACACACACACACACACACACACACACACACACACACACACACACACACACACACACACACACACACACACACACACACACACACACCCGCGCGCGCGCGCACCGGTAACGGCGATATACGCAGGTGATACAAAAACAATTATATTTTATTGTGAAGAGAGCTCTCGAAAAAGAACTTAAATATGAATATAATAATTAGAGTTTTAAGATTAAATAATACTTAGATAAGAGAATAAGTTAACAAGCAAATCTAGTAAAGAAATAATAATCTTTTGTAGTATTCTTGGGTGTGTCAGTATAAGTCCATAATAGATTGGAAGTAAATGGTAGATTATTTTATTTTTGTTTATAGCAACAATAAATTCATTCTTGAAACTTAATCTTATTTTGTTTGTAACTGAGTTGCTATCAGTATTTAAAAGTTGAGTTAATTTCAGACACACAGAAATAAAAAGAATTTAAATAACTTGTTAACATGTTGTTTAGTCAATAAGATTACATGGGTGTTTATTTTTTTGTGGTATGTTATGAATAGAATTGCAGGTTACAGTATATTTGTAACACTTATAAAGGTAAATATTTATGTGTCTAATGTTTGAAATTTTAATATTGAAATATTTTTTCTGTTAATTAATAAATCTTAGAATGATTATTTGAAACGATTTTAAATGATTTATTTTATGTCAACAACATCTCACTCCTCTTTAAAAACTATTTAATTATTGTTGTCTTGATTGTTCATCATCTTTTTTCACAGCACTACACTTTATATAATAACGAAACTTTCACTTGTGAACTTACTTGTCTTTTCTCGTCGAACGCGTTTCGGCGTAGTGTTCGCCTTCGTCAGCTTAGAGACAGACTGCCAGACTTTGTAACGGTTATTGTTTGGAAGGTATAGTGGGGGTGGTGTGTGGAGGAAGGGGATTGGCGCGGGGATCCAAATTATTGTTTGTTTTTTGTATAATTGTGTCAAAAAGTGTATGTGATTTATATTGTAATTGGTCGTTAAGTATGTTGTTTGGTTGTGTTGTGTGGTATTTGTGTATTCCGTATTGTTCTGCTGTGTTGAGTTTTCGACCATGTAAGTAGTGTAATATTTCAAGATTAGTATCTATGTTGGTGTAGATGTGGTTTTGTGTGTGTATGTGTGTGGCAAACGCGGAATGTATATTGTTGTTGGATAAAGCTTTTAAGTGTTCAGAGTAACGGGATGAAAAAGATCTTCCCGTCTGGCCTATGTAGAAACTATTGCAGTTATTACAATTTAATTTGTAAACACCTGTTTTGTTGTATTTGTCTATGTCCGTGTTTGTATCATTGATGTGTTTTTTTGATGGTATTGTTAGTTCTGTAAGCTATTTTGTACTTGTGTTTTCTGAATGTGTTGGCGAGTTTGTGTGTTGGAGTTATGGTATGTGAGTGTGATGTATTTATTGTGTTGTGTGTTGATGGTATTTTTTGTTTTGTTGTTTTTGTTTTTGATGCGTTTGTGTAGTTTGTTTATTAAATTAGGGTTGTATCCGTTTTTCATTGCTATGTATTTGATTGTGTTGAGTTCGTCAGTATAATCTTGTTTACTTAAGGGTATTTTAGTTAGTCTATGGAACATATGGTTGAAGGCCGCATGTTTATGTTGTGTTGGGTGGTTTGATGTGTTGTGTATAACCATGTCGGTTGTGGTTGGTTTCCTGTATATTTTGTATGTGTGTGTATTGTTAGTTTTGTTAATTGTTAGGTCTAGAAAATTTATACTATTGTTTTGTTCGATTTCCAGTGTAAATTTTAATACATGACAATACATGATCGACACAACAAAAAAATAACAAACCTCACAACACGCGCAATAGAATCAATCCCTGAACCGGCACACAAATTCCACACACGCACAGTAAATACAACTAACGTTATTTTCACAACAGATGAAATAGATTTATTAAACAAAGGACTGAAACATAATTTGAATAACAATACAACTAACAACAAAAACCACAATAGACACATATGTGACGTAATCATAGTCACAGAAACAGCTGTACAAAACACGCACATTAATGACCAGGACCCAATACGTCACGACATAAAACGGAGCTCCAACGCACACATATACAACCAAAAAGACACAACAACGAAATAAAAACGCTTAACAATGTAAAACAAAAGTTGCTTGAACACAACATAACAATACTAAAAGCTGATAAAGGGAACATAACGTCATAATGGACAAACATCAACTAAACACTATAATTGAAAATTTCTTCAACGAAAATAATATAACGGAAATAAATAAAGACACCACACTAAAATTTCAAAAACAGATTAACATATTTATAAATAACACAAAACATATAATCAAACCAGAAAGCACCAAATACCTTAAACAAATAAAACCTAACCCCCCTAAACTAAATGCATTACCAAAAATACACAAACCTAACATTCCCATCAGACCATTAATAAACAACACACAAGCTCCCTCCCACAAAATCGCAAAACACCTAGACAAAATAATCAGAGAAAACATTAATCTCAGTAACAACACATCTATCAAAAATAACATCGACCTAGTCAAGAAAACTGAACACATCCACATCCCACACAACTCAACACTGGCATCTTTTGATATAACCAATTTATACACCAATGTCCCAATATAAGAAACCATACAAACACTAGAACAATTACTCAGACAAAACAACACACCTGAAACACACATACAAGAGATCATCACACTTACCAAAATAATAACTAAGGAAAATTACTTTACATACAATAACAAGATATACACACAAACAAACGGTCTCCCGATGGGATCCCCCATATCAGGAATACTGGCAGAAATATATATACACAACACAGAACAGAACCACATAATAAACAACAACAAATACGCCAACAAAATCATTTACTGGCACAGGTATGTAGATGATATATTACTTTTATTCAAAGGCAACACAAGACAAGTTGAAAACTTCCACAAATACATAAATACAATACACCACAAATTAAAATTTACACTGGAAATCGAACAAAACAATAGTATAAATTTTCTAGACCTGACAATTAACAAAACTAACAATACACACACATACAAAATATACAGGAAACCAACCACAACCGACATGGTTATACACAACACATCAAACCACCCAACACAACATAAACATGCGGCCTTCAACCATATGCTCCATAGACTAACTAAAATACCCTTAAGTAAACAAGATTATACTGACGAACTCAACACAATCAAATACATAGCAATGAAAAACGGATACAACCCTAATTTAATAAACAAACTACACAAACGCATCAAAAACAAAAACAACAAAACACAAAATACCATCAACACACAACACAATAAATACATCACACTCACATACCATAACTCCAACACACAAACTCGCCAACACATTCAGAAAACACAAGTACAAAATAGCTTACAGAACTAACAATACCATCAAAAAACACATCAATGATACAAACACGGACATAGACAAATACAACAAAACAGGTGTTTACAAATTAAATTGTAATAACTGCAATAGTTTCTACAGGCCAGACGGGAAGATCTTTTTCATCCCGTTACTCTGAACACTTAAAAGCTTTATCCAACAACAATATACATTCCGCGTTTGCCACACACATACACACACAAAACCACAGCTACACCAACATAGATACTAATCTTGAAATATTACACTACTTACCCAAAGGTCGAAAACTCAACACAGCAGAACAATACGAAATATACAAACACCACACAACACAACCAAACAGCATACTTAACGACCAATTACAATATAAATCACATACACTTTTTGACACAATTATACAAAAAACAAACAATAATTTGGATCCCCGCGCCAATCCCCTTCCTCCACACACCACCCCCACTATACCTTCCAAACAATAACCGTTACAAAGTCTGGCAGTCTGTCTCTAAGCTGACGAAGGCGAACACTACGCCGAAACGCGTTCGACGAGAAAAGACAAGTAAGTTCACAAGTGAAAGTTTCATTATTATATAAAATTTAATTATTGTGCAATTACATATACTTAACGTAACGAGAAACAAAATTCTGCGACCTGGCCGGTGTAATACATATTTAGTTACGTTGAGTACATGGTAGTATATTTGTAGAATTATTGTAACGTTGCAATATATATATATATATATATATATATATATATATATATATTCATATACGTGTTAGGCAAAATAATATGTTTACGTACAAAAAAGGATTGTAGCAGGTTGGGTTTTCATTTAGCCATTGTTATTCTAAAATATGTTTTACGTAAGTATGTAAAGGAACAAATCTTTAACCTAAATATGTTTAAATCTCGAAAAATTACGTAAAATTTTATAATTTATATATTAATTTCTGTTAATACACAAGCATTACTAGCTTTGCATTTGAAGCACACGCGCGCGCGCGCGCGCGCCTGTACATATCTGTAGTAACATCGTATGAAACATATAATAAGTGTTTGCAAAACGTATAAAATATCGAATGTATTTAGGTTTACTAAATCGTTTTGTTTACTACAAAGTGTTTCATATTCGCCTCCTACTGTTCCAGCCTTCGTTCGACAGTTTCCTTACATTGGTTTCCAATTCGGTTTTCTTCACCACAGAAACTTCTAGACCCTCCTTTAAAGGTTTCAGCTGTGCACTTGTGTATATGGATTTTTGTATAAGCTTACTTTAGTATAATATTAAATAACGATTAAAATGCCTTAATTTCGCTTATTATCTGTTTCCAACAGAGCGCAGTATTACTTCACTACAATTATTACAGTATTACTAGGATTCACAATTATGGTTAACTGAAATATGTAGACAAAATTCAGTGGGCTACTGCCAAATACGTAGTTTAAAATACTGGAGTGTTTACTGTTTAAAATAATAATAATATATTAATAAGTAATAAAGTAATGTGAAGTAACAGCCAAGAAAAAAGTGTTTCAAGCGCTTGAAAGAATTACAACGTCGAACACCCACGGTGAACCACAATCAAAACAGGCGAGGGAGGCGTTGTGTTACTCAACGACTGGACGACTGGACGATGACGTCACCAAAGCTTGGAAGAATTACAACGTCGAACAACCACTGTGAACCACAACCAAAACAGGCGAAGTAGGCGTTGTGTTACTCAACGACTGGACGATGACGTCAATGAATGACGTCACCAAAGCTTGGAAGAATTACAACGTCGAACACCCACGGTGAACCACAACCAAAACAGGCGAAGAAGGCGTTGTGTTACTCAACGACTGGACGATGACGTCAATGAATGACGTCACCAAAGCTTGGAAGAATTACAACGTCGAACACCCACTGTGAACCACAACCAAAAGAGGCGAAGGAGGCGTTGTGTTACTCAACGACTGGACGATGACGTCACCAAAGCTTCGAAGAACATCGCTAGACGCCGAGAGCCTCAGAATCAGTTGCCGAACTACGAACTGGTGCTAATGTGACCTATCAGAATAAATTCACTGTTGACTAAAGTATTTAAGCCCAAAATTGTAAACAAGTTGATTATACGGATGAAAAAGTTTCTTTTTCGTGATCCTTGAGATTCGTCTGAAAACAAGTCTTGGGTTGAACTGAGGACAAGCCCTCTTCAGCCACAGGGTAAAATCAATAGAGGAAATGAGCGCCTGTGCAGACCAAGCCCATTCCAAGCCCAAGACCAAGACCTGGGAAGGTCGAGTCACAGAGAGAGAGAGAGAGAGAGAGAGAGAGAGAGAGAGAAAGGGGATGACAGACGGGTAGAAACGAGAAATGTGTAATTATGGTGGGCCGCAAAGGATGAGTGAGCTGGTTCTGATGAGATCAAAGTAGATGGTTGTGTCACAGATAATGTTTTTGTGTCGCGGAGTAGGGTCAATCAGCTCTATTTGTAAGGCTAGTAAAGGAGAGGACAATGGAGGAACAGCACAAAAGAAAGCTGATCAGATTATATGATTAGATGTTTCGCTTCTGCGTAATGGCGGCTGCCGTCTGAACTGACGTGAGATTATGGAGGAAGAGGATTAGGAAGTTTAGTTAATCCAGCAAACGGTTGACGAGAAAGGTGGGACATTTGATGTACAGATTTATTGACGATAAGTTGCATAACTTCAACGTTATGTTCGGGACCATCAGGTGAATCCTTAAGTCAGCAAGTAAAGGAACACGCCTACAATTCTACAAGGTGATGGCTCTTCCCACACTTCTTTATGGCTCTGAGAATTGGACTTTAACGAAAGGCCAGGCCAGTCGCTTCCAAGCGGCTGAAATGAGATTTCTCAGGCATGTGGCAGGGTATACTCTCCATGATCATAGAAGAAGCAAAGATATAAGGCAGGAAGTAAATATTATGAGTATACTCGACAGCATCGCCCAGTATCGGCTGAATTGGTGGGAACATCTTTGCCGAATAGATGACTGCCGCATCCCAAAACAACTATAGAACTATAAGCCGAGGGGACGGAGATGTGTGGGACGTCCGAGGAAGCGCTAGAGTGACTAGCTGTAATCTTCGATTATTTGAGACCGGAACTAACCATTCTTGATTTAATCCTTGAAGAAGAAGAAGAAGATGATGATGATGATGATGAGATTTATTGAGTAAGCTGTAAGGGGGAGTGATGGACACAGTTTCGCCTTCAAAAGGTAAGCGAGGTTAAGTTTGAGGGGACAGGAGTCGAGAACCGCGGAGGTTCTGACAACGAAGAAATGACGACATATACGTATGACAACGTTGATGCTGTGAATAGTAGGTTAGCGGCGGTGAATTAGACGGGAGAGGACGTTCTTTTATCGTTTAAGCCTCGGGATCGCGTGTGCATTCGTCGAAATTGGTTGCAGGCACACTGTGTACGGGCACAAAAGAGCCCACACACAAACACACATTTGTGTATATAATATTATTTATATGCTGACCATAATTAGGAGACGACGTTCGCTTCAGCTTCGTTGACACATTTAAATTTTGGTGTCTGTGCTGGTTCAGATGGCACCCACATTAAATATAAGATAATATAAATGCTTTACTTATATTTTAATTAATATGTTTAATATGTTACACACATTTTAATTAACACTTTTGACAAAGCGTGTTTATGCAGGCGATCGTGGTTTGTGGACTTGGGACGTTTACTCTGTCAGAATGGGAGTTGGACACTGGCCTGGCCAAACCACTGTTCATGTGTAGACCTGTATTTTCACTGTGCGAACGTTTGACCAAGGCGTATCATGTGAGGAAAGTAGAGGTGTACTTCCCTCATAAGGTAAATGTTTATTTTATACAAAAAAGGGTAATTTACAATTATTTGTACGTACACAGCAAATGTGACGAATGAGAGTTGTTCACAGTAAACTATTTGTCTCTCTCTCTCTCTCTCTCACACACACACACACACACACACACACACACACACACACACACACACACACACACACACACACACACACACACACACACACACACACACACACACACACACACACACACACACACACACACACACACACACACACACACACACACACACACACACACACACACACACACACACACACACACACACACACACACACACACACACACACACACACACACACACACACACACACACACACACACACACACACACACACACACACACTAGGGTAAACAAGAGTCAGAACGAGTTTGGGACGGAGTGTGGACGATATATTTAATTGTAACTTGAGAAAAATGCTTTCGAGATTAAGTACAGTAGAATTTGGATTATTCGGCATAGCAAATGTCAGCACTATTCTGTAGATAAACAAATGATCCTGATAATTGAACAGTAAATTTGAAAACAATTATTTATAGAAAATTAACAGAAAAAATTCATTTCATTAACACAGAAATTGGCAATTAGATTCAGTAGCGTAGCCAGGATATTTCCGTGGGGGAAGGTTTTCGGTGATGATGATCATAGTGGTTTGTGATCCGTATGTAAAATGACAATGTACTTGTAACCGTTTCTGTAATCTAACCTTTGCTAAGACAACAGACCCATCCACAGTTTACAGCCAGTCCGTAGACCGGGACGGCGACAATTCGTCTGCAAGATTTTACAATTTTACCTACCTAGCAGCGGTCGTAGACCCCCCACTCCATAATCTCCATGGCAAGGGCACTGATTATACTACATATAAATGTGGAAAATAAATCAAAATTACTAATGTACGTATTGTGTGAAGAGTACATAGTATACATTTTCATGGTAGAATGAGTAGTAACACGATGATTAATTAGAATTTCTTAAATTAAGAATCAATGTGAGATCGATTAGATTGCTTAACGTTTTTCTTCCGTTCAAATCCGTTTATATCCTAAGGAGTGAAAGACGTTAACTTGGAAAAAGCAACAGAAGATCAGAAAGTATCTGCTTATTTATTCTTTCATTTAACGTTACGATGTTGGGTGCTTTACCTGTTTCTGCAGACGTTTCTCTGTTTTTATACAGGCCTCAGTTGTCTGTGAGACAAATGTTTTTTTGATTGATGTTTTCCAGATCTTTGATAGCATCTTTCCACTGAATTTTGGGTTGACCCTAGGTCTTCTTCTGCAGTTAACCTTCTCAAATCCTTAATATCATATGCTGTTTTTTACTATCCTTTACAAAGACACCGTTTCTTTTATTTTTAACTTTATCTATTCCTAAAATATGTATTTTATATTCCCCTATTGCCCTAAGAATTCTACTTCACTTCCATTTAGTGTTGCTGTATATTCTGTTGCAAATCTTTACCTTTCTCTCGCCAGTCGTCTACTGCAAACAGGTCCAGTTCCGAGGCTACTTCTATTGCGTCAATAACACCTTATGTGGGTGATCGGTCCAACAGCAAGGGTTCCGTTACCTCGGTTTTTGGTTTGTCATTGCGAACCTGCTTCCAGGCTTCCATTCGTCATCCAGAGATCTCACTCACTAGAGGTTTGGTTGTTTGTTATGAAGAAAGAGTACATAGTAATGCAAAATGGTGACCATAGTCCTCGTGACGTGGGAAAACAATAGTCGGTCAAGGAGACCGACAGATCAGATTAAAAATGGGCTCACCTCCAAGACAAGTTGAAGCAGTCTAATTATGGCATCCAGATTTGCTACATCCATCCTTGTAAGCTGTAAGATATTGAGGGAATTTTTATTTTTCTAGTCTAGTTGAGCCGTGTTAAGCGAGATGTGGGGACTTTCAATGGGATGTGGCTCTTCACGACACACACGGGAAGACGTTTTAATAGCTTTAATAGCTTCTCAATTTTAAAGACCAGTCCAACTCATTTAGACTACATGATGCTTCTTCAAAAATCACTAACAAATATTCTGAAACCTAAATAGTGAATCTTTTTGTATAATTCCTGACAGCAAGAAAATTTCATGGGCAAACGTTTCTTAATCTCTGAGACAAACATGACGTGTAATCTGGATAATCTAAGCTCTACTGTATATAACATTTTCAAACATTTAATCCGTACAACGTAAATCATGAGAACATGACATCAGTACTGAATAAATGCTATGTCAAAGTGTTCTGAATACGTCTGATGACCTTCCAGCTTCCTTGTCACACACTGCTTATGAAGGACGTGGCGAAGAGGCGTGGCAAAAGCAAACTACTAGTGGAAGACTGCATTCAGGAAGTCATAGAGGTAAGATTACGTAATCTTTTATTGGTACTGACGGTAAAGGTATACGTGTCTTAGATACGTTCCATTGTTACTCTTAAATCGTTTATAAAACTCATGCACTAGTTATCGGGAAACGCACCCTCACTGCGTTTTAAACTAAACAGACAGGACACAGTGCCTGTTTACTGGAACACAGTAGAGTACTGTGATTAATATTGTTTTATGAAATGATGTACTTAATATATCGCTTATAACAGTGGTTCCCAAACTTATCAGTCCGCAGAACCCCCCCCAAAAATTAAAAATTTCACGGACCCCGTCCAAGTTCTGAAATAAAACAAACGGTTACGAACTCTTACATACTCTTACTCTTATCATATTAGTAAATACGATACAAACTCTAACATTTTAATTAAAATTTATTTTTAAAAAAATTCTCTGAACTTGCAAAATTATAATATTAATGGTATCAAATATATTTTAATGAGAACTATGAAGCTGCTTTATTACAGTTAGCTCTGCAATATTGTTTTTAATGTCTGGTAATTTCAATATTAAGTCTTTAAGTTCCGGTTGCGTAACCAGCGTTGCCAACCTCGGCTCTATCTTTCCAGCCACACATGTCGAAATCCAGCTACTTAGGCGTAAAACCAGCTACATGGAAAAACGTTTGCTTTGATATCGTGCTTATAAGCAAGATGCAGTGCTTATAGGTGCACTGGACTAACACATCGTGATCAGTTCTGCGTTGATGCGGCGCTCTAGTCAGTTTGGCTGACAAACGGTTCTGGTACACGACATGATTTAAAGACATTATTAAAACCATTAGTTTCAAACTACTTTACACAGTTGCTACTAGTTTGAACAAAAAAAAAAATACTGGAATCTTTTACTAATTGTTTAAAGATTCCAAAATTTAGATTTTAGAGCATAAAAAGGCGAAGAAAATTACGGTATATTACATATTTTTTTTAAAGTGTCCGCGGACCCACTTTGGGAACCACTGGCTTATAATATATCACATGTAATTGCGTGGGCACGTGCGCATGTGTGTATCTAAATTTATCATAGGTCTAAAAGTCATTATAACTACTTTCAGAGTTTCACGAGGTTACTGTTTGAAAATAAAAACGTTGCATTACCTTTGGGAAAACTTGGAAAACTGCAAGTGTACAATAAGGAAGTAAATATGATTTTCAACGAAGACTTCGTTAAACAGTTGTTGAAGAAAATCGAGGAGAACAGAGAAGTAAAATCATTCGAAGCGCCTTGGACGCCACGAAAGATTTTAGATTAACGACTTGGGAAATCGGTTTCTCTCTCTAGCACAGTGACGCATGCGCGCACGAGAGTAAACCTCGATCTTGGAGTATACATTATTTATTCGACAGAAATATTAGATTTCATTTTTGTCTATTATTTCAGGCCTTTATTGGTTCGTATTTATATAATGCATAATTTACAAACAATATAATTATCTATTGCCTTGTTTCTTCTTCCATGAGCACTTGTCCGTTCTATCTTCAATATTCTGCCTCGGTACCATCCTTTCATTTAAACTTTGTCGACCTATACTACTTTCACCGACAGGAAACGTGTCTCATGCTATCATTTCTATATCGCCTCCGTTTCTTATAATTGTTCATCTTATTAAAATTATCCGTTTTATTCCGTGGCTTAACAATTAACACTTAACAATAACAGTTAAATCTCCGTGGCATGGTGGCCTGGGTTTCGGTAGTTCAGTTTCAACCTAGTCTTCCTCTAGACGAATTACTTCCACACAGTTTTGGAACCTCACCTGCCTACCCCTCACCAAGTTCATATTAGAGTGCTAGCTTTTCTTAATCTTTCTCTTCGTGTTCCCACGACATTGAGTCTACGAGGTACAGACCGCACTCCCCATGACTTTGCTCACCGACCTGGTCTTCCGTTGGGATTGGTTACGCAACCTTCACCGGGTTGGTAGGTTTAGCTGTGTCATCATGTGAAGGTGGGAGAACATTTGTCCATCAGAGACCAAGAGCAGATATTGTGAGTCTGCTTATATTCGCATAATGACATTAAGTGACCCCGTTGCGTAAGTAAATGCGGATGTTCTATTCTTACAGTCTCGATCCAGAGATTATTGAATGGGGTCAGTCATTCGACAGGTCAGAATTTCAAGTAGTCAGTACATTCAGTTGACCAACCTCTTTTTATCATTTCTGTACCTATTCAAACATTCAAACCTGTTTCTACTTCCACTTGATCTAAGATATGGGTCTCTACCATGAATTTCAACAGTTTACCTTTCCTACTTAAGATTTTGTGCCTTATTAAAAGTCCCAAGCCATCAATTTTTCCTTCTCATGAGGTTTTTTCGGCAAACCTTTTTTCTCAAGTACTCTCATAAATTTACTTATCCTTCCACAAATCTCCACGAATTATCCTCCAGCATCATATCTGAAAAGCCTTTAATGGATCCTTGAATGTTTTTCCACTTTTCTACGACTCAGAAGCATAAAGATACGTTCCACTCAAAGACGTACACATAGTTTGCGTGTTAGAAGTTCAGTGGAATTCATGTTTGCATTAAATTTAAGTGGACGGAATGTAATATTTCAATTTAGGTACAGGTAGTGTATTGGAAAAGAAGGAGTTTCTAATGGTAATGTGATGTATTTATAATATACACACACTTATTGTTTACTAATGGTACCTATAATCTCAATTTTCTATAGCAGGTATTCATTGTTCACAGCCTAAAAGTACCATACGTATGTATGGTACCATACATTAAGGTCCCATATCATATATATGGTACCTTTAGGCTATGAACAATGAATACACTACAATAGAAAAAAAAGAGTTTCTAGGACTACATTTTCAGTAATTTCTCGATTCATTAAAGAAAAAACGAGACCTTACATTATTATTATTTTTTGTCTTTAAAGTTTATCAGTATACCTCTCCGACTGAGAGAAATACTTATTATTTCAAGCGTGCTTCATTACCTGTAGCACGACAAAACACTTGGATTATTATCTAGAACCTCTGTTGTTTGATTTATTTTTATAGTTCTCTCTATAAAGTTTGTTATGGATATCAGCGAGTGCTTGAAATCTATGGTCATATTCACTCTCTTGAGCCGTCTAACGGACTATAAACCACTCTGATAAATACGTATGTAAAATGTAGTCTGACTGAAGTTTCAAACTGCTCGTTCATAAAATTGAATAGCTAATTCTTAGTGCAATTTAATAATTAAAGTGAACATTGTATGAAGAAATTGGATTTGTGCAACATTACCTACCAAATTACCAGGAAGAAACCTGGCTCATAAAAAATAAATATAGTAATCGATGTACTGTAGACATGACAATTATTGTCTACTTACTATAATATTGTCTATGATTTATAATTTAGTGCCATTTCCAAGCATATTATATTAGCTGAATAAAAGCCAGCATTGTATAAATGCATTATGCCGGTGTTGTCATTATTTTGTGATTGCATGCGGAATGAATACGATAATTTATGGCAGTCAACTGTACAAAATACATGAAGGCATTCATGGTAAGTTATTCGAATGTTAAGCGATTTATATTCTATTGCCCAATAAGTCAGACATTTATAGCATTTTAACTTTCATTTAGCGATTGATGTACAAGAGTCGATAATACTTGTAAGTAAATAGCCTGTATTAGATGCGTCTGCTTATAAATAAATTGTTTATAATGTTGTCAGAGTTATAAACCGTTGTACAGTTGTATGTTGGCAACATGCAAATAAAAAATTATTGTTTACAAATTGTCCTGTCCTGTCTTTTATTTATTAAAAAAAGGGATTTTCCTCTATAGAGGTGGTAACAAAACGTATAATTTAATGTAAATTATGGAAAGATAATGCAGGCGTGTTACATGTCGCGTGCGTAGTATCTATGCCGACATGAATGTCACGTGCATATTTCAAACTGGTTTCTGGTTGTACAGCGCTAAATATTTTAGTTCAAAAGTTTTAAGTAAAACATTAATAATATATTGTCTCTTCGTTGCCTTTATACCAACAATAAGGTCCGTAAACACTTTTCAGTATTGTGATAAACACATATCCGTAAACACATTTTCGATATTAGAAGAAGCTTAATTGTCAGCTGACCGACTGATTCATTTCTTACGTTCGTTATTGGGTATGTTGACAGTATTGTGAATAACTAACTAATATAACTGTCTAACTATGATTTGTTTTCAAATTTCAAAAAGGTAATTGATTTTATTTATGATAAAGTTATTTACCGTATTTTTATAATTTTTACGAATAACAATTATGAAAAATTCTGATTTAAACAAAATTTTCTTGGACATCTGCTACTTTTGACTGGAGATTTAGCGTTGTTACGTGCGCCAAGAATACATTTTGTGTACTGGTTGTACAGAATATTTCCAAACTATGGCGACTGGCAAACTCAACTTTCTGGCAATAAAAGCGAATACAAAAACTCCAAATACAATGTGATTTTAACAAATGAGCTTTGAGTTCAGCCAAGTCTTTATATGTTAATTAGGCAATTGTATATGACTATTGCTCCCACGTTCTTGTTGTGTGTGTGTGTGGTGTGTGTCTGTGTGCGCGCACACAAGCCTGTGTGTATTTACATGCTTGCGTACTCAAATTAATACACTTTCTCTTCAAGCAGGATTTGGAGAGGAACATAAAAAAGCAGAAATGTAAGACGTTCGGAAAACTATCGGTAAACTGGAAGTCGGATTTTCGAAACTATTTGGAATATCTCACAAAAAGAAACTGTCGAGTTGTATGAAATTAAGACATGCGAGTATAAGAAGAAATAAACTCAATAGATTGGGGGGGGGGTAGAAGGGTAGAAAACACGATAACTTAAGAGTCGGGATTGAATGTATATTCAAACAGAACCTTTTTGTAACGTTTTAGATCCTACTTATTTACAACATGAAGTGATAGTACAAATTAATAACGGGTTTGAGTCAAGTTACATGGTGGAGGTTAATTCTTTGTGTGAGGAACTTTATCATCGTTGGGTGTTAAAATTTTCCTAAGATTGTAAATTTACTTATATACAGTAGACATGTAACTAAATGGAGGTTTATAGATTTGAGAACAACGATGTATTTTATATGATGATTTTATCTACAGACTTAAGAATATCAGTAATATTAGAAACCTATTAAAGTAGACACCTATTAATGAATAATAATTTTTGTGCCAATACTAGATTTTAAAAAGTATTAAATTTCAGTTGGTTAATGAACTAAAAATAAAATTCAAGGGGTAGATGTATCATTTAAATGTAGACGTTTACAGTGAATTCACGGAATTATGTTTTCATTTTGTATTTCAAAATTTTTGAAAGTAGTTTAAAACTAAAATTTGCAATAGTTTGTTTAAAAATTATAACAAAATAATTAAAAATAATTAAGAAGTCGAAACAAGTTAAGGAAATCATGTTAAAGGAAAGAACATAATAGAAAAAATGTGCGAATGTTTTTATCTGGATGAAACTCTATACATCCAGTTGAAAGTAATCATTGAATTCTATGTGAGCTACAGCTAGAATTTAAGAAAGTATGTTACAGTAATTACGAAATGTGCTTGAAACTCGAACATGGCTATAAAGATCAAACTACTATTATATGTAACTGACAGAACAAAATATTCGGCAAACCTTTCAAATTCAAAATAATTGACTTTGAGAAGATAATTTATTCAACCCATCACCACAATTTCCTACACAACAGTAAATCTCCTTGATGTTTCAGCAAAAAATTCAGAAATGACAAGGTATAAAATAAATTAGTTATTAAATATAGTCATTAAAAATTATTGTAATTCTTTAAATTTTATATACTATATATATCCATAAATTTATTTTTAAATTCCAGAAGTTAATTGATTAATTCAAAGTTATTTAAAGTTATTTAAATACAGTTATAAATTATATACGTTATACATGTGTGTCCAAACTATATTTTTTGAAACAAAAATATATTTTTTGTTATTTAGTTTACGTTGTTTTGACAGTTTAAATTCCTGCCATCTTCAGAATTATTAATGGTTTTTTAATATTTTATATTTATATTCATATTTGTAAACATTTATATTTCTGAACGTGGCAATAATGTAAACTGTCGGAACAGTGTAACATAAGTAATAAAAATGTATTCCTGTTTAAAAAATATAAAAGTTTATTTATTATTAATGTTTAAATAATATGTATCATGTGAGAAATTAAAAATATTTTAATAAACAGTACACATACTATGAATATCAGATTTTAACTCCATATCTCATCCCGTGGAGCAGTAATTAATTTTTTGTAGAAGTAAAAACACATACAAACGGAAAACGAAGCATATGTCGACATATGTTTATTGGACATTTTCCCTTCAGTTTAATGAGTAGTATCATTTCTCGAAGTTTGCCACCATATGTGTTTTATTGTATAAGCGTAAAACCTAAACATTTAAGTGATTCGTCAGTGTGATTAATTTTATTTTATTACAACATCGTAGTAGAGGGTTGGCGAAACGATGGCAATTCCTTCATTATGGAC
The DNA here is from genome assembly GCA_034769895.1 of Magicicada septendecula. Lineage (NCBI taxonomy): Eukaryota > Metazoa > Arthropoda > Insecta > Hemiptera > Cicadidae > Magicicada > Magicicada septendecula. The sequence goes on along the minus strand of CM068368.1, from coordinate 758,082,481 downwards.
GAGGCGTTTTGCTGTCTCTATCGTTATCACAGTCGGAAAAAGTCCTAATCAACCCTTAGTTACACAACACCGAAGGGCCTCGTCTGGTGTGAAGCAAGCATCTGCGACGCCAGTATATGAATTATCTGAACGACGCCGGTCATGTCTGTTATCTTCGATCTTTGACCAATTATCTGTCGATCAGGGATACAAAATTTTCTACGTAATCACCAAACTGGAAGAAAAAAAAACTATTGTTACCTTCATTGGCATTTTTCAAGTTTCCGACAAAGTGTGGAATCAAGTGTTATTATATAAACTAAAGAAACTTGAACAGAAATTACACTGTTGCACACGACTATAGAAAAAGTTCCCGATTGGCTCTATAAAGCTTCACAGCTTGTCATCAGATTAGATCAGATACTTCACATCTGATGATGAGCTGTGAAGCTTGAAAGCGCTAACCTGGAAATTTTTTCTATAGTGGTGTCCAACAGTGTAATTTATGTTTCTGATTAAAACCACTAACACAACTTTATTAATTAAAGAAAGTTGCCCCAAAACTAATTTCTGTTACCCAAATCCTGTCTAACGAATATACTGGTTTTCCTGATGAAACATCAGGATGCATACACAGACTTCTTCCGCACCAAATCGGAGCTACCGCATGGGAGTGTACTGGGACCGATGTTATATACTTTATATGCAGCGGATCTGTCCACAACAAAAACCACTTTCGAAGCTACTTTTTCTGACGACACGCCAATATTACCAGCCCATGCATTCCCTAGGACTACGTACGTCACTCAATTTGCAACGACAAATGGATGAAATAAATCCGTGGAAAATGGAAAATTAAAGACGACGCGGGCAAATCATCTCACGTGACATTCACCATGGAACCATAAATTTGTCAAAGCAACTCTTTGCATTTGTCAAATCTGTCTCTTTGCATTGCTGCACATTTTCTGTGCCTGTACATCGACCGACATGGCTCAATCGTACCTCCGTGAAATGAAAACTGTTTGCTATGCGATTTAAACTGGTAGACGAGCAGAAAGACGACGGTGACACTGGAATACAAGCTGTTAACGCCAAAGCCGATAAAAAATCTGCCTGGATTTATGGCGTTTAGCTGTGGAGGAACTCCAGTGATTGTAACTTAGGAAAACTGTATAACTTATAAAATACAGTACTGAGAGCCATTAACAAACGCTCCATGACATGTGTCCAACATAGCAATCGAAGTAGTTTTATAAATGCCTTAAGGCAGTGGTTCCCAAAGTGGGGTCCTCAGAAACTTTTAAGAAAAAATAGAATATACCGTAATTTTCTCCGATTTTTTATAGTCTAAAATCTAAATTTCAAAATCTTAAAACAATTAGTAGAAGATTCCAGTATTTTTTTGTTTTGCTCAAACTAATTGTAATTGTAAAAGTAATTTCAAACTAATGGCTTTAATAATTTCTTTAAATCATGTTGTGTAGCAGATCTGTTTGTCAGCCAGACTGTCTAGAGCGCCGCATCAACGCAGAACTGATCGCGCTGTTTTAGTCCACGTATATGCATTGTATCTTGCTTATAAGCAGTGTATCCCCGTGAAATTTTTAATTTTTTTGGGGGGTCCGCGGACTGAAAAGTTTGGGAACCACTGCCTTAAGGCACAGAAGAACTAAGGCGATGCAGCAAGGAACAATCTGAAAGCCCACCCTAACATCCTCGCCAACGGGTTTCAGTCTAGCAATGGAGTAGTGCGTAGACTGAAGTGTTTCAGACTTTAGTGAAGAGGTTTAATCTGGATGTGATGGACAATTACAAAACAAAACAATGAGCGATACATGAGTTGCATCTATTGGTACCGGTATTTGTTTGTGTGGAACTGGTTCCTGCATGTCACAGTTTTCTCATTCACTAATATTACTTATAGGTACACTGAGGAAATTGTAGAAATCCTTCTAATTAAATTCAATGAAAAAAGTCTACGACAAGTTAGTAGGTGCGTTAGTCATAATTTTCGTTCCATACCAAAAAGTACAAAAATTAAAGGCATTGTGAATAAATTATTTAACGAAAAAATTAACATAGTAAATAACGTTGAAGTTGTTAAGCTACAATGCTTAAGTGTATAACGACTATTTTTTCTATTCTTTTAAGTAAAAGAGATGAAAAGATTTTGCCCCTAGGGTACTAACGTACATGAGTTACTAAGACACATTTCGTATAAAATAAAGTGATCGTAATAAAATTTTATATGTGTCCGAATAGTTTGGATGAACACGCGAAAGCGATTTCGCTATTAAGCACGGCCAAACAGAATTATTAATATCGTTAAAGAATCTGTCTGAGAGCACTTAAGATTTTCTTTAAGTATATAACATAGAGAACTGCTTCGGGAATATTTACTGCTTGCCTTGAAAACATGTGACTTTGTACTATGCGAATTTGTTAAAGTAGACCTAATTTAAAGTCTTACATAACGTCGAAACTTTTTAGATATTCACAGTAAAATGAAACAGTATTTTTCATAAAACGAGATTTTATTTTAATCAATAAAATTAACGTTTAACAAAATTGAAGTTTAGTAAGTTGTTAAGTCTAACATGTTATGACCTTAATTTTTAAGTAAAATTAATTAATAATAATGACTCCTTTTTGTACAATAGAAGCAGTTTAAGAGTTGGATAGGATAGGCTGCCTCATGTGAGACATTTGAGTCAACGACAATCCCACTCCGGACAGCTGCTTCTTTACCCCCTTACCATCCCCCGAAGTGGGAGCTGAAGTAGTTTGGACTTCTTGCAAGTCGCCGTTAGAAATATCATTTATTTTTCCAGTAACCAATTTGAATGAGCTGTAATATGATGAAATCCAGATTGTTTTTCACATTATATTCATAAATTATCGTTATTAAAATTTATTCGGCTAGTCGTAAGAAATAAAATTATATTTATTGGCGGAAAAACAATTTATCGAAACCAAACAAGCCCAAACATATCAACTCAGGGGTGACAACGCAGTTTTGTTATGGTCATGTTCGCCTATTGTCCAGCCGTATGGAAATTGGTTAAGGCCCTTATAAAACAGAAGAATCAGCAGTGGGGAAGAAAAACGATGGAAATATAGGGTGGATCTAAGCCTGTGGAAAAACAGAAGAATGTTACAACACATAAATATGAATTAAGACGATAATTGAGCATTGTGAGAAAATGAATATCTTGAGTTGCTTGCACGGAATCGCTGACAGCTTTGAACTCCAAAGCTGCTGAGCGAATTAATTGCACACACACACCCACACACACCCACACACACCCACCCACACCCACACCCACACCCACCCACCCACCCACCCACACCCACCCACACCCACCCACCCACACCCACACACGCCCACACACACACACACACACACACACACACACACACACACACAAATCATTTTAATAGATAAACATTAAGCAAAAGACAAAAAACTAAAAAAACTGACGACACAAGACTCGAGGGGCGCCCATCGTTTGCGGAAGGTTTGTCCCGAACCCATATGTTTTCCACTTCATTGACGCACAAACCTACCGACTGCTCTCTCGAGGGAACTTCTGTGGCCAGTTTCACACACGTACATTCTTGCCTTACAGCACGCTACTGTCTCTCTCTCTCTACCTATCTATATCTCCCCCCTCTCTTACACTCTCCCTCCTCTCTGTTTCACAGATAGTCATGCGCTTTCTGTCACACTTGCATTATCTGTCATCACTAAATGACATACTTTATAAGTGAGTGTAGCAACATGGAGAGAGCGTTCAGTGAACGAGGCTGTATTCTAAAGTGTTATAAAAATTTCACATTTAGAGAGGCAGTAAAGTCATCACAAGTCTGGAAGTGGAGTGCACCAAGAAGACCTATACAGCAAACCTTGACGACACCAAACCCGTGGACCAAGGAATCTACAACCATGATCCGAATGAATTCCTATGACGAAGAAGTAGTTATAATGGTATAAACAGTAAAGCAGAGCGATAAGTGAAAGTAGTGGCAAGGAAAATTTATAATTCTCGATTGGCTGAAAAGATCACGCCGCAGGATGGGGGGAAGCATTAAAACGATGCATTTATCGCGCTCGACGTAGTGTTATCACATTTGACAAAATGTGTAAGGTAGTGGTTTCCAAATTTTTCAGTCAGTGGACCCCCCAAAAAATTAATTTCACGGATCCCTTATGAAATAAAGCAAACAGTAAATATGATACAAACTCTTATTTAATTAAAACGTATTAAAATCTAAATATTCATCACTTGCAACATTATAATATTAACGATATCAAACATAGTTTAATGCGAAAAATGAAGCTGCTTTTGAACAATTAGCTCTGCAATATTAGGTTAAATGTCTGACAATTTCAATATTAAGTCACTTTCGACATCAAGTTTATTTCTTAACTTTGCCAACTTTCCAGCCACACGTGTCGAAATCCAGCTACTTAGGCGTAATACAGCTACTTAGTCAGTCCGGCTGACAAACAGATCTGCTACAAGACATGATTTAAAGATTTTAAAAATTTAAAGACATTATTAAAGCCATAATTGAAATTACTTTTACAATTACAATTAGTTTGAACCAAAAAAAAAATACTGGAATCTTCTACTACTTGTTTTAAGATTCTAAAATTTAGATTTTTAGACTATAAAAATCGGAGAAAATTACGGCATATTCTATTTTTCCTTAAAAGTGTCCGCGGACCACGTGAAACATTTTCGCGGACCCCACTTTGGGAACCACTGGTGTAAGGGATCCACATGACACGCTTGAAAGCAACTCAGTGTTTATAGTGACAGGGCATGATTTTTAACTAATTAATGGGTCTCAGAACAATGTGGTGTTGTTCTCTGTTGTTCAATAAACGAGAATCTGCACCATTTGTTCAGTTTGGGGGGCGGGCATTGTTTGATGTCACGTTCACATATCGTACCAAATACTTTTATCAGTTCTTTACATTACACTCTATACCGATGCAGAATGGTACAATATACCCTTATTGTATTGCCGAACAAAACTGCAGGATCTTAGAAACAACGTTTCGGCACTTTGTCGAGCTCCCTTAAGCGCGGATGAAGTAGAAGATACTTTTGTAGAGGACTTCATGTTTTGGACACCTGAAGACGACAAAATGACGAAAGTGTGTGACTATTTGAAGAAACCTAATTAGGAAACAATTGAAAACTTTCTCCTTGAATTTGGGCTTCGTCTGAACTTAGAGATCGAACTACAAATGAAAGTGAAAGTTTCCGCGTTCAATTAACAGATAAATTTACGTAGTGCTCGTAACAGTATATTTATTTTCTGCATGTAATAAAAACCATTCAATCAGAAACAGAATTAGATAATCTCGACGCTTCCTTTTGGAAAAGAAAATTAAGAGGAACAATCCGTACAGCCTGTATTTGTGTTTATTCACACGTTTGCTTTAGTGCACGTTTAATTTAAAAAATCTATAGGCCTATATATAAAACTCAACGTCTGAGGATTTATGTGTACTGAATACAAATCTCCACCGTTACGTCGATTATCACCACATTTTTCACAGGAAACCTTCGACACATGGCGGAAAATACTGTCTAACTTTGAATTTGATATTTTGTCCCATTCGCACGATTTAGGCCCTTTTATTTATGACTTTTCGTTGACGCGTATAAAGATGTCAACTACACCATGGAGACCAGAATTAATTACCATGGTAACAAGTAAATAAACAAAAGCTATTTAGCGGCATCGAAACTGTACATTTATTTATTCCTGCAGTACATATTCGATGTTTTATATAATATGCGAATTACGATGTGGAAAAGAAGAACTGTACTAATTGTAAATTGTCCTATTACATAATGCAAAGCAAAAATACGTGTTGTTTTCATTTGTAAGGTTAGGTGACAACGGTTTTTGGTTTTTAGTTTACTGCTGAAATAAATAAAAGCCATGGTTGAGGAAAACAACGTTTAATGTGTTATACAATGCTTCTAACACAGTAACACTTAAAATAAATAATTTAGCGTTTTTGATTTAACAGGTACTTTATAAATACGTATCTTCAAAGGCTTTATAGACGGGTACTTTTAAATCTCCAAAGGCTGTTGCACCAACATAATAATTTAGTACAAGTTAAAGTAGTACAAGTTAAAGTGTTGAAAACAAATTTGGAAAGAATTTGACTAATCAGTACAAAATTGTTATACGAGCTGACAGAACGCCATATAGACATAGACAATAAGAATTATATTAAAATATTTATTAAAAGTTAAATATTTGCGTGCGAAGCCGCGTGTAACAGCTAGTATTTATATAAGTACGTAATACAGTGAATCTGTCAACGAGCTCGGGTCGTGTGCAAAATTTGCGCGTACGCATGCAGGTCCGCAGTTATGCGGAAAATTGGTGCATGCGCAAGCGATATCATTAGAGCGGTAGAGGATGGACCCCGACGCAATAGGTAAACCTCCGACTCAAGTCTTACGACAAAAAAAAAAAAAAAAATTTATACGGTTGGTTTGAAAACAACTTCAAAGTTTTTTTCTTTTTACTAAAGACAAAAATGATCTAAACGTCGGGATGATTAAACGAACCAATCACAGCCCTGTAAACGCAGAGTGTTATATTTTTATCTGAATGAAAAGTATGTGAAGAGAAAGAGAACAGAAGGAAACTAAATCTGAAGACGATATTGATTGATGACACGTTGGGCACTTGGTGAAACATATTAATACAAAGGTTTTTAAAAAATATACACACACTTGGTAAGTTTCATAGTTTATTATTTACCTCCGACAGCTTATTAAGCTATTCTCAAAGAGATCAAGGAACAAACTAAACAAAGAATATAAGGGTGGTGAACATGTGTTTAGTGTGTTGTGACGATTTAAATGGTAAATAAATAAAAAAAAAATTTTTAATAATAAAAATATAAAAAAAAACGAAAGTAAGTAAGTACTTTAAATCGCACGATTAAACCAAATAACCCTGAACTAACTCATAATAGTAAAGAAAATTAAATTAAGAAAATCTAACTAAATAAGTAATTAAAATCTGAATGTAAAAGTTAAGAATAATACAGTTAAACCTTTAGTAAATTTATCATGCGTTGACCTGTCTATTCCGGACACAACGTGCATACCGAACCGGCAGTAAATTAGAAATATCTATAAATCGTAATGTAAATAATTAATAATTTAAAGTCACAAGTAGTAGTAATAATAATCCTTGTAAACAAGATAAGTCTAGATAGTTTATTTTGTCATACTATAAGAATGTATTATTAATAAAGTGTTGGAACTATATTATGGCGGAGTACTCACTCCGCGTTGTTGCAATCTACCTGTTGTAACAATGCAAGAGTAACGATGCGGCTTTCAGACTGTAAACACCTCCAAGCGAGGACTCTTCATAAAATGTTTTGTTATTTTTTTGATTTTTAATTGAGTGTTAGCTTCCACTAAAAGCGTGGAGAGCTAGTTATATATTGAAGATGTAGTGAGGAATTTGTTAGAAAGTGTGATAATGTAAAAAGAATTAGTATATAAGGTGATGTCTCAAGTTAATAAAAAAAACGAACTCTCGAATATTGTTCGAGTAATGTAATTCAGATATTAATGTAAAAAGAAGATGCAAACTCCAATACTACGGTGCCAGTAAATATGTGACGTGCACAACTGCAGATAGGGACGACTACCACCTACACAACACTTACCATAACCGCCGAGGATCAGCACGACTTCACGCAGCATAACATCCATCTCCTCATTAATACACCCAGAGGACTTTCACCGGAAACACTACCCAAATGACTACCCCGACTAACAGAGTACCGAAGATTCACGCCCCAGGACACGGACAGAAAAAGCGTATCTAAGAGGTGACTCGGTAGCTCGTCAACCGAGAATTATGTACATTTAAAATATCAGTTTTCATACATGTCAAAGACTTTTAAAAAGACAATTTCTAAGCATTAAATTTTAGAAAAATGTAACCAGTAATTTCTAAAATCATACGTTGTAACATTAGTCTTGAGATATAAGTTTTAATCCCATAACTAAATAATACCATTCTTCAAATGGTGTTCATGTAACAATGCAACCTTTTTGATAAGTAAAGTAAATTTCAGACGTCTTTGCTAGATTTAACGAGACTCGGATCCGAGGTAAAATACATGATCTGTTTGATCGTTTGTTTGACAGAAGACCCCTTTTAACTATTTCAGTAAGAGAAAATTTTTGTAATGGGATCTATAGATATATCATTTGTTAATAAAGAGATGTCATCTTGTTACATATTAAAGTGAGTGCATAAATCAGTTAAAATACCTTCCCTTGTGTCCTATAATTAGAGTAATTAATATTGTTCTAAGTTTTGTGTTGATTTTCAGTTTGTTACAACGTAGGCAGCCTGTATAATTGGCTAGCGTCAATTATCACGGGTTCCCTGGATTTATAACGTAGCCCGGAACGTTATAGTGTGTATCCCCGGACATGTGTGTGGGGTGTGTATGATGGAGGGGGTGGAGAAAGTAGTGATGGAAGGTCAAGTGTTTGTAAAAACACTAAGTATAATCGGAAGGCAAAATATCAAAATTAACTAACTAAATAACAACTTTTAAGAAAAGGGATACACGAAATTCAGTTTGTCCGTTTGTTAAATGTTTGTTACTTTTTTGTTAAAAGTGTATTTTTGTTAAAAGTTTGTTACAAACATACTGAATATTGTGTATCTCCTTTACTAAAAGTTGTTGTTTAATTTAGTAAAATTTTTATATTTTGTCTTCCGATTATACTTAGATTTTACAAACACTTGACCTTCCCTTACTACTTCCTTCACCCCCTCCATCACACACACCCCACACACATGTCTGGATACACACCCTAAACACATGTTCACCACCCTTACATTCTTTGTTTAGTTTGTTTCTTGATCTCTTTGAGAATAACTTAATAAGCTGAAACAGCTGTCAGAGATAAATAATAAACTGTGAAACTTACCAAGTATTTGTATATTTTTTTAAAACCTATGTAAATCTAAAGAGTCGAAATCACACGACAACCGTCCGGACAGGAACTGACGCGATTCGCTCCGGTCGCTCGTTATTACCCCAGGAATGACTGATCCGTTCTGAAAATTCAAAACGTGAAACAAGACGAAGGGCTGGCCCTGACGCTTTTTAAAACAGTCCTTGCAGTACGTAGTTAGTAGTTGGCTGGAGAAACCTGCTCACTACTAAATCTGTCCAACTAGTGGTGTGGTGTATACAAATATGTTTTTGTAGAACGTAAGCGGCAGTGGAGGACATGCACACAGAACTCAAGCAGAGTGCACAACAAGTTGGATTAACAATAAACACTATCACGACAAAACGTCTAGTGCAAACACGATCATAGAGAGAAGGACAAGATCATCAAATGACCGTGTTACCGTGCACACTTGAGACAAAGCTTGTCAGTAATATCGCATAGAGCACGAAAATCAAATGAAGAACCATTATGACCAATAGACCCTACTTCGCTGTTTTCTGGACATTAAGGCCCAAAGATAAACCTTAATACAAACATCGGTATGGAGAACCATACATGACTTCCATGTTCTAAGATTTATATTTAAAATCATTTTCGAAATGAAATATTTCCATAGATACTACTTCTTTCTTCAGCCTTAACCACAGTACTATGGTCGATAACGTATACCACCTCACGTTACAGCACTCGATTTTCACTGCCGAAACGTCTGGTTTTGCAGAAAATATTGGACCACGGCCACGGCCTTGAAGGAATTTTAACAACAAACTATTTCTTTGTTGCCGATAACGTAGTACACATATAAAAAACTATCTCCTCCCCCTTCAAATATCATCTTCATTTATAGAAAATTACTCCTCCCCCTTCAACTACGGTACCCTTTTCAATTATACATATTTCATCTACCTTTCTACAGTGAATTATTACGTCCTTCTTTATTTTGATACTTTATTCATCAAAACTAAATACTTTACTCTTGTTAAAAAATAAAACGTTACAAGTAAACTACCCCTTCCCCTTAACCGATCTTCACCAAAATCAATAGGGCTTGAATCCTCTACAACAAAGGCATATATGCAAAAAATTATTTGACTATGTTTGAATTTACGACAGTTATTGTTCGTCATAGAAAAAATTACTTTTATTAAAACATAAAACGTTGAAGGTCAACTACCCCTCCCCCTTAACCGATCTTCACCAAAATCAATATGCCTTGAGTCCTCTTCAGGCGGCACGTATGCAAAATATTATTTGATTCTGCTTGAATTAGTGGCAGCTATCGTTCGCCATAGACAAATTCTACAGACAGACACACACACACACACACACACACACACACACACACACACACACACACACACACACACACACACACACACACACACACACACACACACACACACACTCACACTTTTCGAAAAATGAATTTTCTTTATGTTTTGAGGGTAGTACAAGCAGAATCAGCCCTTATCTCGAACACGATTTCTTTCGCCATCACCATACTTCCATTTCCTTATGGAACATGGAAGTAAAAAATTGAGTAACTTTAAAATGGTAATAAGATCTGTATGCTATGAATGCAAAATGGAGCTTGACAAAAAATTCGGTATGTTTAGACATATACGGAGAGAACAACATCACAAAAGATACTGGATTAAATCAGTGAAAACAAGAGCTGGCGAATAAGTGATAATTGCGGAACGTATGGAATATACGAGGAACCACGCCTGAGATTGTGCGGTAGATTACAACGCTTACATTGGCCAGAAACTTGGCCAGTACGCAAGAAAATAGAGTCCAAAGAAGGCTTAAAACCAGAACGTTATGTTAAAAGACCGGTGAGAATATCAAAGAGGAGATGGAAAACAGAAGAGAGCGAAGACGCCGGAAATCTTCCAACAGATACAATTGAGCGATTGTGGAAGAGGACGGCGAGAGTCATAGAGGAGCGGAGAAGACTTCTGAGGGTGGCCAAAGCCCGATCTGGTCTGTAGAACCATAGAATGACGATGAATATTAACGATGTGTCACTGATAAAAGTAACTAATCGGAATGTGGCCAGCAGTGCATAGTAGAATAGACTGTTTGAAGGTTTCGTTCACTTGGAATGTGAACGGTGATTGAGACAATGATAATGCAAATTTAAGAAGAATCTGTTAGTAATTTAATGAAGACTACTTTAACTTGCTAATATTGATTACTTGTCAGGAAAACGCTTCTAATATTGCTTCGGTAATCGAATATATTGGGATATAGTTTTACAATTACGTGACAGTACGCGAGACTTGTCTGGAGTTTGTCTCCGCTCGACACGTGTAAGATATATATTGCGGCAGTGTAAAGCGAGGTGACAGCTCAGCCAACCATATTTCGTTATGAATGCTGTAATAACAGTATATATAATACCTCAGTAAAGCGTTCACACCACACTACAAAGTTAACGCTATTAACTATACGCTCGCTGGAACCGGTGAAGCGTGTATTTTACTTTCCATAGCTCTGATACCTGCGCTGTGTTATTGGCTACGTATAACAGGTGCAATGCAAGTGCTGTCGTTAGCACGATCGTAATTCAAGACGCGATTAGGCGTATTTCTAAGCAAGCTATACGAATTTTAAATATCAGAAATGTTTCACAAAATTTTCCTTTTTCAGTCTTTTAAATTTTACGAAACTAAAATAAAATATTCGATTTCTTGGAAGAATTAAAAGTTACAAATTTTATTTAGAAATAGAAAATAGAATTACACAAAATTTTCGTACTTTTGAAAGCTCTTAAATTGTTGGGCTTGGAAATTGTTAATTTATTGTTTCGCATACACTAGTGGAACGTTGTATTGTGAATACAGTGAGCGTGAAATGTATGACGCAATGCTTGCTTTCAACAGTTGAGTTTGTATTGTAGCTTGTAATGCAAATGCATTGTGGTAGAGAGAGAAGGACTTAAAGGAAATGAATGTTGTCAGGCACGGTTGAGAAGATTCGATCAGCTGAAAGTAAAAGAAGCTGATGGGAAAGTGACAAGCAAAGAAAGGTAGAACACAATAGAAAGTCAAGAACAAAGGGGATATTAGAAGAAAATCAGGAAGACCCTCAGTATGGTGGTAAAGTAGCTTTCTTTCTCAAATTTGGTATCACTGGAGTCTTTTAAAGAAATTCTGTGTACTTTTTCTCGGCTTCTCATCTACATCTTAGACAGACACATTTTTTGTTACGTTTTATGGCTAATTACGGTGTCTTTATTGAACTAAAAACAATTATAAGCAGGTAACTAGAACAAAGCATGCTAAATAAAATATTAGACAATTTACAAAAAATTTATTTTGTAAGTCAAGTTATAAAGGGTAACGTTTCTGTACACATGGTTGAAATGCCTACAAAGAATGCGTTGACCAAACCTCAAGTTTGTGTCTTCAGTAGTTTAAAAAAAAAGGTACCTAACATCGATTGATTTAAAATGGGAAAGATAGGCGGGTAGGACTACATAGTTTCTTACCATAAACGGTGTTTTGTTTTAAAACAAAAATACCTGTATGACAAAAATACCATATGATTAAACAAAAATATCAGTATGGAGAACCATACATGAATTCCATGATCTAAGATTTATATTTAAAATCATTTACTTGAATTCGGCTCGATAATTTCTGAAGAATTATTCCCCACCCTCAAAATATTTTCACTATTTATAGATATTTTTGTTATTACCGGGTAGTCGTTTAATATAATGTTATTTTCGAGTCACTTTATCTATAAAAATTAGGTACTTTATTCTTATAAAGAAACTGAACTACGCAGATAATCATCCCTCCTCCTCAACTGATCACCACCACTAACGATATTTATACTTTCATAAAGTAGTCTTATCGTATATAATTGCTAAGGTATCTTATCCTTCAAAATTAAATACTCGTACTTTGATATCAGTAAAGTAATTTTCAAAAAATCAACTCCTCCCCCTTCAACTACCCTCTCCGTTTATAGATATCTCATTTACCATCTTACAGTTGATTAATAAGAGTCTATTTTGGGGCTCTCATTTATCAAAACTAAGTGCTTTACTCTTGTTAAACAAAACAATGCAGGTAAACTACCCCTGTCCTGTAACCAAACAACCCCATTTTCGATATTTACACTTTTATTGAGTAATAATTTCATTATATGTAATTAGTAAGATATCTTATCCTTCAAAATGAAGTAGTGTATTCGAAACCAGAAAGGTAATTTTTAAAAGATTACACCTTCCCCTTCAACTACTCTTTACATTTATAGATATTTCACCTACCTTTCTACAGTGGATTCTACCTTCTTTTCAGGATACATTATTTATCAAATTTAAGTGTTTTATTCTTGTTAAAACGTAAAACGTTGCACGTAAACTACCCCTCTCCCTTAACCGATCCTCACCAAAATCATCAGGCCTTGAGTCCTCTACAACTCGGGCACATATGCAAAATATTATTTGATTCTGTTTGAATTTGCCGCAATTATCGTTCGCCATATAATGAATTCTACATACAGACTCACACACAGACAATTTTCAGAAAATTACTTTTCTTCATGTTTTGAGGGTAATACAATCAGAATCAGCACTTATCTCGAACACGATTTTTTTCGCGATTACCACACTTCCATTTCCTTATGGAACATGGAAGTAAAATGAATCTGATTCGTTGCACTGGATATGATTTGGTTTATTCTTTCTTTTCGGTTTTTATTCTGTAACGCTTATCATGTTTATATTACACATTCTTTACCTGCATATTCTGCTATTCTGTGAAATACAATTTACATTTAGATGTTAATGATCTAATTGTGTTTATTAACATTCTATTAAATAAATTGTAATACGCATTGTTATACAGAATTAAGTGAAGCAAAGAAGCACAAAATTTGTTATTTTTGTTAAAACATTTATTTGGAATTTTTCAAGTTTTGAACCGTGCATCTCATTGGAATTATTTAGTGTTTGACGACTGCAAACAGTATTGTTTTGAATTTTTTGTCTCTGCAATAAATTCATCCCTGGCATTTACCCACTGTGAACATAATCTGGTTGGACAGTTTTACTATTATGTTTGCCACCATTAGAACAGCGAAGTATGTGTGTACACCGCGAGCGCAACATGGGCGCGAGTGCCAGAGTGCGTGCTGGAGTCAATGCAAGGCGCGAGCACTTGCACTGGCCACCAACATGCAGACTGCAACGTAGGACATGTCGGCTCAAGCGGTGTGATGTTAGTCTGTACGGGAGGCGGCGTAGGGGGAGTCTGGCATGCGTGTGCGTGCCAGAATGCGTGCTGGAGTAAATGCAAGGAGCGCGCTTGCACTGGCTCCTACACGCAATCTGCGTCTGCATCTATCCGCCAAACGGGTGTGTGTGTGTGAGTGATACCCGCGTTATAATCGAGACAAACAAAATACTAAAAACCGCTCTTGCCTCGAGTACTTCATAACAGGTAAAATGACCACGAGATGAATTTATTTGCAGAGACGTCTGTTGAGAAACGTCTGTAATCGTTGCTGGTTTGAATTAAAGTAAATAATTTCTATCTGTTACTTAGACATAAGTAATTTTTTTCAACAATTACAACAATGCAAATTTTAATGTATTTTTCTAAATGATTTAGTGCTAAGAGAAATTAGATTATATTTGACGGAAGTTGCATTTATTAAGATGCCTTAAAATGTTCATAAAATAATTCTGTAGAATGTTTGTCTGTCTATAAAACAAATTAAAGTTATAATAAATAGTGAATACACGAGACGAGGTATCTTATCCTTTAAAATGAAGTACTTTATTCGACATCAAAAAGGTAGTTCTCAAAAATTACCCCCTTCCTCTTCAACTACTATTTTCATTTATAGATATTTCATATACCTTTCTACAGTGGATTATTACGACCTTCTTTCCAGAATACTTTATTTATCAAAATTAAGTGCTTTACTCTTGTTAAAACGTAAAACGTTGCACGTAACCTACCCTTTCCCCTTAACCAATGTTCACCAGAATCAATAGGCCTTGAGTCCTCTACTCCATGGGCACATATGCAAAAAGTTATTTGTTTCTGTTTGAATTTGTGGCAGTTATCGTTCGCCATAGAAAAAATTCTACATAGACACACAGACACTTTTTGGATAGTGACCTTTCTTCATGTTTTGAGGGTACTATAATTAGAATCAGTCCTTATCTCTAACACGATTATAGCACGATCACCATACACTAAAAACTCGTTTATCCGAATTTGTTGGGACCGCGCCCGTTTCGGATAAACAAAATTTCGGATAAACCGAAACTTCCATTTAAATAGTAATAGATATGCAAGTACAGTAACTTTATTTAATAATAATATTTTAAAAGTTACTTACAGTGAATATGACACAATACACTATAAAACGGTACCGCACTGTAAATTATAGTTTATATGTTACTGGAACAGTCCTATTGCTTGTTCGTAATCAATCATAGTTTTTTGCCTAAGCTTTGAAGCTCGTTTGCTGGCTGCCCGATCTCGAAGTCGTTTTATTGTTAGAAGTTCTGCTGAGGAAGTTTCAATGTTTACATTTATGTTTATGTTACTTTATGTGTACAATATTATGAACATAATACTTTATGTCTAAAAAAATTGAACAAATCAATAATTCGGAGTACCCCTTATCTCAGTTATTTCTGATTATTGACTTTCTACTTTATATCAAGTGGAATCCCTTGTCTACGCTATTAAATATAGATCATAGGGACAGGAAAATTCTTTTGTGTATTTTCAAAATTTACTAAAAATTGTTTAGGATAAACCGGTTTTCGGATAAACGCGATTCGGATAAACGAGTTTTAAGTGTTCCATTTCCTTACGGAACATGGAAGTAAAAAATTAAGCTTATGTAGAGATACGAGGAGGAACGTTCATGAAAAATGTTGAGTAGCATGGTCGTATAAAATTACGCAACCTGAATAATTTAAAAAACCTGGGTAAAACAGAAGAATTATAAAATTTACTTGACTTTAACAATACGAAGTCTAGTTTTTTTTTTACTTCCATTTCAGTGAGATTATTTTCAATCTTAGTGTCATTCCCATTATCAGAACAAATCGAACGACATCCGAGTATCGTTTTTGGAGTTACAGGGTGCACTCATACAAACATGCAAGGTATAACAACAACACAGATTTTTTTTATGGCCGGGTCATCAATGGCGAAATCAAAACTCTCAAGCGTTCGGCTATATTTAAATAAAGTTAATTAACCTACATAGATACATCTTTGCACTCAAATTCTCTAGCAAAGCCAGACGAAACATGTGATAGCCACTGAATGTTTTAATTATTTTGTTGGCAATTTGTCACACAGACACCTAGCAAACTCGCATCTAACGCGCCTAGGAACGTTTGTCACTAACGTTCTCATAGGAAACTCGCACCGATGATGTACACGTTTATACACATACTCATAGTAGCAACGTTGGAAAGGACTTATAAATTATCGATAAATGTAAGTGGCGGTTCTGAATTGGAATAAGGCAGTGGAATCTTCGTTGATACACTACAAATTACAGATGGTGTTGCAATGCAAGTCATATACTGAAAACTGTTTGCCAAGTGGCAATCATCGTCCTCTGTCTACCCTTCGAGTGTTGAGGTTCCCGGCTACCTTGGCGCCATGCGGTCATCTGTCTAGGTATATGTACTCATACATATGACTGTTGAGTTTGCATCTGAAGCCATTATGCTATAATTACACTACGGTACTGCGAGGTCCTAACTTGGTATTAGTTTTAAGATTTTCTGCTCCTATAATTTCCACTATAACATAGACTAATAGTCATCATCATCATCATTATCATCACCATCTTCACGGATTAAACCAAGGATGGTTTGTTCCGGTCTCAAATAGGCAAAGATTAGAGCTAATCACTCCAGCGCTTCCTCGGACGTCCCACACCTCTCCGTCACTTCGGCTTATAGTTCCAGAGTTGTTTGGGGATGCGGCAGCCAGCCATTCGGCAGAGATGTTCCCACCAATTCAGCCGATACTGGGCGGTAGACTAATAGCCTGTATTTAAAATGTGGCGACAAAATAAGAGGAAATTGACTTCTAATGGGCAGATGATTTTACTCAATTGTATAGTATACTGCGGAATATTTATTGTCAGTTTTGTAACCGGCCCAAAGGTATCGCATAGGCTGCATGAAATCGGCGAGTTTTTTGTTACTAGCTTGGTTAATAGCATCAGTAATGTTTTCTTAAGACGGTTCTCGAAAATGTTTTTAATGTGTTATGTAACGGGAGGATGTTGAATAGAAGTTCTTGTGTGTAGACCACATTGAATATGTGAAATTATATGTAAAACATTATGAGTATACTCGACAGGATCGCCCAGTATCGACTGAATTTTCGATGTTTTATATAGTATGCAATTGTATCGATATATTACGATGTGGAAAAGAAGAAGTGTACTAATTGTAAATTGTCCTATTACTTAATGCAAAGCGAAAAACGTGTTGTTTTCATTTGTGAGGTTATGTGACAACGGTTTGGTTTTACTTCCATATTCCTTAAGGAAATGGAAGTATGGTGATGGCAAAAAAAATCGTGTTCGAGATTATTGCAGATTCTGATTGTACTACACTCAAAACATGAAAAAAAGTCGTTTTCCGAAAAGTGTCTGTGTGTGTGTCTGTGTGTCTGTCTGTCTATCTCTGTCTGTCTATGTGTAGATTTTTTGTCTATGGCAAAGGATAACTGCCGCAAATTCAAACAGAATCAAATAATTTTTTGCATACAGCCCTGATTTGTAGAGTACTCACGACCTATTGTTTTTGGTGAAGATCGGTTGACGGAAAGGGGTAGTTTACCAGCAACGGTTTTTTTTTATCAAAGGAAATTTTTTTTTTGGCAAACGATAACAACCGCAAATTCAAACAGAATCAAATAATGTTTCGCCCTGAATTGTAGAGTTCTCAAGACCTATTGTTTTGGTGAAGATCGGTTAAGGGAAAGGGGTAGTTTACCTGTAACGTTTTATGTTTTAACAAGGGTATTTCCTATGGCAAACGATAACAGCCGCAAATTCAAACAGAATCAAAAGATTATTTGCATACAGCCCTAAATTGCAGAGTTCTCAAGACCTGTTGTTTTTGGTGAAGATCGGTTAAGGGAAAGGGGTAGTTTACCTGTAACATTTTATGTTTTAACAAGGGTATTTCCTATGGCAAACGATAACAGCCGCAAATTCAAACAGAATCAAATAATGTTTTGCATACAGCCGTGATTTGTAGAGTACTCAAGACCTATTGTTTTTAGTGAAGATCGGTTGAGGGGAAGGGGTAGTTTACCTGCAACGTTTTTTATCAAGCGTATTTTCTATGGCAAACGATAACTGCCACAAATTCAAACAGAATCAAATAATTTTTTGCATACGTCACTGAATTGTAGAGGACTCAAGGCCTTTTATTTTGGTGAAGATCGGTTAAGGGGAAGGGGTAGTTTACCTGCAACCTTTTACGTTTTAACAAGAGTAAAGTACTTGAAAATTCATTTAAACTTTTGGAACAATGGTAATTGTTAAAAATAAAATAATTTTGTTGCCAGGCAATAAAATTATAATTTTTTCATTTTAATGTAAATCTGTACATAGTATAAAGTAAAGTCGGTCCGTTTTCTCTCTGCGTTTGAAATCGCTAATCTCAGGAAGTACTGAACGGATTTTATTTAAGTTTTCGCCAATAGATAGAGTGTCTATCGAGGAACATTTATGTATATAATTAATACATATATGTTGTACATTAGCTTAGCTATCACGGTTTATGTCAAGTAAGTGGTATAGTTTACATCTTATATATAAAAATGAATGTTTCTTTGTTTGTCCCGTATGCGTTCCTATACCATTCATCCGATTGCGATGAAACTTCGGTGAGTTGTTGTGCGCACGTCCGCGAAGGTTTCTTCCACATCTCCTCCTAAACCACTGTACCGATTTCAACCAAACTTGGCACAAATATTTTACGCAACGGGAGAACCAACATAGGATAGGTGTTTTTTCGATGGGGTCCTTTTGGGGGTTCTTTGGGGTCTTCCACATCGCCTCTTAAACCACTGGACCGATTTCAACCAAACTTGGCACAAATATTTTTCGCAAAGGGAGAACCAACATAGGACAAGTGTTTTTTCGATACGATCCTTTGGAGGGTCCTTTGGGGTCTTCCACGTCTCCACCTAAACCATTGGACCGATTTCAACCAAACTTGGGACAAATATTTTACGCAACGGGAGAACCAACATAGGACAGGTGTTTTTTTCGATACGATCCTCTGGGGGGTCCTTTGCGGTCTTAAAAAACTATTAGATCTGGTTACTATAGCAACCCAATGGAATAGATTCTGTTCTAAATATATTATCGCATTAAATTGAAGACCACGCGAACGAAGTTGTGGGCAACAGCTATTTATTTTTAAGAAGCCTACTTTAATTAAACTTTATTAATTAAACTAACATTTTCATTACGTACAACGTGAAACTCCGTAGCGAAGCACGGGTATTCTGCTAGTCATGTATAAGAGAAAATATATCGTGCGTGGCAGGCAAGCATATCTCAGTTATGTACTGTTTACGTTTCCATTTTATTATTATCACTACCACAATAAAAAGTAGGGAAGACACACACACACAATTCGCTTTATTTCTGGCCTCATTCATGTTTATTTTATTACATTTGCACGGTTTTTAAATGGAAAGTGCCGAACCCATACCAACATAACGCATGCAAGCCGAAAAAGTGTCCAGCGTGGATACCGATTTGCTTCCTGTGGATCGCTGGGCAGTGTAACTGCACGTGTTTACAGAGGAACGATTCATAGACAGACTTTTCGTCTTTAGGGAATGAACCCTCTGCAAGATGCTGAGGGTCCATGAGTGACTTCGGAGCGCTCCTTCTTTTCCGCGTGTTTGTTCTGTGAAACGTACACTGTAGATTCGCAGATTTATTCTAAGCAACGCTCAATAGGAAATGTTGAAAATTTTTGTCCACGGTGAACCCTCATACACACTAAACCTGCTCTGATGTTTTAATTACGGACATCATAATATTAAAACTTTGGAAACTTGAGCACTACTTAATGGAGATCAATCATTAACTTATACAAGCCATTAATTTTATGCATATTTTTGATATATATGTGTACAACGTTATCGGCAACAAAGAAGTAGTTTTTGTTAAAATTCCTTCCCGTGATATTTGGCCGTAGTCCAATGTTTTCTACAAAACCAGACGTTTCGGCAATGCCATTGACTTCCATCATCAGTGAAAATCGAGTGCGATAACGTGAGGTGGTATATGTTAGTGACCACAGTACTGTGGTTAAGGCTGAAGCAGTAAGTAGAAAGAAGTAGTTTCTATGGTAATATTTCATTTCAAAAATGATTTTAAAAATAAATCTTAGAATATGGAAGTCATGTATGGTTCTCCATACCGATATTTTAGTTTACTGCTGAAATAAAAGCCATGGTTGAGGAGAACAACGTTTAATATGTTGTACAATTCTTCTAACACAGTAACACTTAAAATAAAGGATTTAGCGTTTTTGATTTAACAGGTACTATATAAATATCTCCAAAGGCTTTATAAACGGGTACTTTTAAATCTCCAAAGGCTGTTACACCAATATAATAATTTAGTACAAGTGTTGAAAACAGCTTTGGAGAGAATTTGACTAATGAGTACAAAATTATTATACCAGCTGACAGAACGCCATACATAGACATAGACAATAAAAATTATATTAAAATATTTCTTAAAAATCAAATATTTGCGTGGGAAGCCGCGGGTAACAGCTAGTTATTAATATAAAAACAACAAAGGTGACAGCTTCATTGGCAATAGCGCAGCTACCGGTAATGAAGGCAGGCTCCAACCCGAGAGCCAGACGAAGTAGGGCTGTATCTCACTTCGGCACACCTTGCTTGGTCCAATATCCTTATCTATTCTTGCCTAACATTTTATCCTACCTGCTCATGGATTGAGAGAGGATCGGGTTCTCAAGCCTAGGTGGGAAGCCTATCTAAATGATTGAACCCTGGGTGGAAGATTATTGGCTCCTTAAGTTTGGGCTTGCAAAGTAGCCCACCTACTTAAATGCAAAGCCATTTCAATGATTCAAAACAAGTCTCGTAACGGAACTAAGGTAGCAGTGACAGTTGACATAGGTCAAAAGGCGTTAGATTGATAGGTAAAAAGAAGTCAGTCAGTTTGTAATATGCTGTTTTTTATCAAGTATATATTTAGAATAATTCAAGAATCAATTTACTTTAAATTTAATACATCAACCAAAAATGTTTTTCTACTGATTCTGCTGATTCTATTACTTATACTCTGTGTGTACGAGGAGATGTATAATAAACGTCGCAATTTATAGTAAACAGCGATTGAAAAATTTATTTTGTTTTTGTCCCTTACGTTACATTGTTGTTGTGGAAACGCAGGGGTGCATCCGCGTGTGTTTTCGATATATTGTGATACACGAAATGCGTTGGACATACTGACTACTGACTGTTCGACTGTTGAACGAAAAATTATTCTCTATTATAAATCTAAATAAATAAATAAATTAAATAAGACGCTGCATTAAAGAAGTCCAAAAGGATTTAGAAAACAAAATATAAACGAAAAAGAAGCAATTGAAAGAGAAGTTTTTCGGGCAAAAGTGTTAAAAATGAAAGGAGTCCAGGGTAGGAGAGAGAAAAACGCAGGTTCAAAGTGGACTGAAGACAGGAAGAAGAGACAGTGAAAAGATGAAAGAATATTGGAGAAAAAGAAAAGAACAAAAATTAAAATTAATTAAAAGAAAAAAATTAAAGAAAAGAATTAAAATTGTCACGTGGACCTAAGGTCGCCGATACAAAAAAAAAAAAAATTAAATAAAACACGTTTCGTGTAAAGAAAATTTTATTTATTTTCTTTAAAAAAATACACATGTATTATTTCTTTTCAATTCATATAGGCCTGAGGCGTATCAGGCTGCAATTCTGTACTAAATATAGACCTATAAATATAGTAAAATACTTTTTAAATACCTACCAGTTGGTAACTGAAGCCTTCCACTCCCAAAGATCTTTGTTGCCATTGCCGTCTGTCCGCCAGTCACTGGTAGTCGCAAGAGTGCAGTCCCGGTATAAACAGTAGGGTACAGACGCGGCTGCAGTCCCATTTGTGTGTTCCTACTCACCAAGGAGCCGCCCGTGTGGTGCAATGGCGGGTAAACAGTAGGCCTAGTATACAGCCACGGATGCTGCAGTTCTACCCGCGTGTTTCTACCGCCAAGAGAGCCGCCTACCGTCTATTGTAATGCCGGTGAAAGCAGAAGGTTATGGCCGCGACTTTCAGTTCCTTTGTCCTCTGTAAAACCAAACCTCGTTAGGACGTAGTTGCTGACGCTATCCGACGTCTGTTCTGCCTGCTGTATCCAGCAATATGTAGCGTCTAGTCCAGTTCAGTCGTCTCCTAGGCTTCCTAGAAAAAAAAGATGAAACATCAAGGGCATTAAGAAAATTGAAAAACTTTCTTATCAATCACATAATTTGATATTATGATTACTAAACTTACTACAAGGGAAAATAAAAAATTGGTTGCAAATAGTTGGTATAAATCAATTAGTACAGAATTGCAGTCTGGTTCTAAAGCAGTAACTGATAAAAAGACACTTCAAGAATCGCTGTTAACAATGCGTACATTATTTGTGAATTTCATTTATTCTTTAAAAGTTTTTTATGCATACTGTAATGATTACTAGTCGTATTCAGTACATGACGTTAGTTTGAAATAGGCCTATATAAAATTATGCTTAATGTATATCTACAAATTATTATAGAAATTGAATGTGTGTAAAAATTTGATAATCATATCTCTAAAATTGTCGTCAAGTATAGGGAAATAGGCTACTTCTGACAGTTAAATGAGACTAGAGGCTTGTATAGTAATTTCAATACGTGCGCGCGTGTGGAGCGTGCGTTTAAAATGTAAGTAAACGAAGCTTCACATAAAAAATAGACTTATATTAAACGGATGTGTTTCAAGTAAAATAAATGTTCCAGTATCTGATGTTTCTGCAAATTCGTTATAGGCGTAAGTCGAAATCTATAGTCTTTTGGTTGAATCAGTGATGTGGTAAAAATCTTCAGAAATATTTAATCCGCTTTTATTAATATTATCCAGATAAATACTGTGGTCGCCTATTAACAAATAAACCAAAAAAAATTTAACGTACTTAATCGACGGTTTCTGTGGATGTCGAAATTATATAATTTTTATATTATTATAGTTGGCTGTAAGTAAAAATAAATAAATAAATATCGTCGTATTAAAATGTTAAAAATGTAAAATACAACTTTAACATAATAGTTGAGGAACACTCTAACTTTACATGCAACCTATCACATTGTATGCTCTGTTTCATCAAAAACAACTGTCAGAGCCACTTAAGAAAACACGTTTGGATAGGGTAGGTTAAAAAAAATGTAAAGTTGATAATACTACAGAAGTTGGATGATATTGTTCAATGGATAGTGTAATTTTGGCTTGCATGCTCTCAATAAACACCGGACAAACTATCACAGTAATAGGCTACTCCATAAAGGAAAGCACATGCGCTCGCGCGCGTACATTCATGGCTTAGTGTAGTTTCTTTTTTTTAGTTACTTAATTAATTAATATGATTTATATTGGTTAATAATTTAACAAACCTCTCATACACAACAAAGCAAGCAAAAACAATGGTTAAATAATTTTATTAAGTCTTTAATCACAAATATCGCGGAAATAACCTTTATCGAGACAACTATTAATGTATTTTTTTCTTATTTTGAACTTTATCACACGCTCCTAGAGTATTACCGTGCAACTTAGAATCACCTATGTTTGTGACCTATGTTACCACCTATGTTAGAATCACCTATATACGTTGACGACATGTTGAGAGCTGGGAAATCCAGAGGGACTTCGGGAATACAGCTAAACAAGTCAATTTGTATGGGTTCCCTGCTATATGCGGTCGCCATAGTTCTTATTAAAAAAAAATGAGAATGATTTACAGAGAGCTATGTTTCAATTACTAGAAGTGGCAAGAGAGTACTCACTGACAATTTCAGTAAGAAAGATCAAAACCATCGCCTCTAAAGGTAAATATCCAGTGAGCACTAAGATAGTTATAAACAACAGCAGTTTAGAACAAGTGAGCCGTTTCAAATATCTCGGCTGTGCAGAGTAAGCTATGAAGCTGAATATGATATAAGAGATAAGATAAATACAGTATAGGAATATCTGTGGTACGATTCATAGAAATCTTAGAAACAAAACAAGACACAGCACAAGGATTAAATTTTATAAGACAATTGCAATACCCACATTGACTTATGCGAGTGAGGCGTGGGTCATGACAAAAAAGGAATGGGACAAGATTCAGAGTGCTGAAATGCAGGTTCTTCGAAATACTTTAAATTATACACTGAATTTAAATGTAGTAAAGGTCATAAATGAATTTATTCCAATCTACAGAAGACAATGGTGGGACCATCTGCAAAGGATGACAGAGGATCGATTGCTGAAAACGGCATTGAACTATAAAGCCATTGGTAGAAGAGACGTGGGTCGTCCGAGGATGAGATGGGTGCCGGAATATAACTTCTTTATATTACTTTAAGTTTTAAAATTACAGTATTGTTAACTCTTAATTAAGAAAACATTTCAGAAAACACCAAATTTTATATAGTAACAACGATGTTTTTGATAAAGTCATAAAACAAAAAAATAGAAAAAATCATCTAAATTGAGCTAAACATAAACTGACCCAAATATACGATTTCAAATTCAGTAACCCAAAGTCAAATTAGGTTGATCTAAGAAAACACGTTATATTGGCAAATTTTGTGGACAATAACTTGGATATTGTTAAGCTTTTTTTTTTTAGCAATCCTGCTACGTTCAGTAAAAGTGGAGTACGTCTAGTTGACAATTTCATAAAAGTACATTTTCTGGTATGAACGACTTTTTTAAAACAAATTATTTGAATAGCATAAAATCTTCCATCTGAGTTTTCTACAGTGGCCCATGAATGGATCACTTCTTTCTATTTGTTTGAAGATATTGGCTCTATTTTTTGTCGTTTTAGCATTATTTGCATTATGTCAGCAATCTTTTAATTTGCTATTTCAGCATCATGGCTTCTTCATATTACATGAAAATACAAAAGTAATTTTTCTGTATAAATTTGTTTACAAATCTACGATAATGATAATTCTTTAGATTGTGCAAATAATTAAAAACTTAAACGATTAAAATCGTTTAAAATCTGTAATGACTACGAAAGTACCGCTAACAAATTACAATGACCTTTACAGAATGTTGTCTGTTACAATAGCAGTAAATATTGTGCGACAAATTTTTAAACGTGCCAAAGAATTGAACAGAACGCGCACAAAACAATATTACTCTGAAAAATTGGTTAGTCGATTGCTCCGTTTCTATACATCGTACAGAAATATAAATTTTAAAGGTGAGTCTTATTTTGTACGCTTCAACGTGTCTAAATATCTGTCGATAAACATAAAAGTACGTGAAACAGAACTCTATATATTGTTGTAGCGTATTGTCGTTTTTCGATTTGATCTATGGGAACCATAAGAAATTATGACAAATATGTTTGCAACAAAGATTCAATTTTATTAAATTAATTGATAATAAAATAATACAATGTAATAACTTTACGTAAGTCTATACTGTTAGCAACTTACGCGTTACCGACACACAAAAATATTAAATCTTTATTTATTTTGGTATTATTTACATAGGACTATTAACTACGTTCAAAAAACTTTTTCAAAGTGCATCATAAGGATCTCTGAAACGACACGTCTGAGGCTGTTTTATTCAGTAGCAAAAAAAGAAATAAACAATAGCACGGTGTAATTACAAACTGAAGAAATAAAGTAAATTCAGCATTATTTATAACGGATATTTCATTAGTGTAGCTCTACAGCGACATCTATTAGTAAAGTGAAAGGAGCCACAAACTGGCAAGGAATAAGTTAAGATTCCACCAAACAGGTGTCGCTAGCAACACTGTTTTCAGACAGATCGATATTTGCAAAATGTGTGTTTGAAAAGATGAAAGTTGTGTACGATTTTGAAACTCGCTTTTTAAAGCGTAGACAGAACTAACCGATTAATTCCAGTAATGTGTGTACTCCTTGTTGCGTATTATATGTTGCACGTTTCAATATTTGGCGAGTCAGTTAAAAAAATTACTGTTTTAGCACGAAACAGTTATTAAATCAAATGCGTTGAATATATAAAATAAAATACTTTCGAAAACAAGGCAAAAAATAGTTTCTGTAGTGTAGCTAAGTTCAATGTGGACTGCATAAGGATACTGCTACATCCAACAGAAAAAGAATTTCCTGCCCACAGACGACAAAGAAAATCAGGATTGACGGACTGTAGTGCTTTCTTATTCGCTGTTTTAAGTGTTGAATGCCGGAATTCAGTTTTCATTTATAAAACCAGGGAAGCAAGAATGCGGAGGTGTTATCTTCGAAGAGCTTGAAAGGGTTGCCTTCCATCCACACCGCCCAGTCCAGTTCTGCAGAAATGTCTCATCAAGAAAGTCCCTAACAAGACTGGATATACAGTAATGTGCAGGAGCACTATCTTGTTGGAAGGTCGATTCGAACTATAGCAAAACAGGCAGCCTAAAAAACGTCTGCTCAACCGTCCGTAAAGGACCAAGGCATACCGCGCGGCTAGTTGTGTTCAGTGTGGCGGTTGCACGGCTAGTACAACGAGTCAGCAAAGCAGGCAGCCTAAAAAACCTCTGCTCAACAGTCCGCAAAGGACCATGGCATACCGCGCGGCTTGCTGTGTTTAGTGTGATGGTTGCATGGCTAGTACAACGAGTCGCCAAAGCAGGCAGACTAAACATATCGAAATTGTTGTCGGAATTTTCTGCGCGTTCCGCAAAGAAAAACATACCAACTACACTATCTTTAGCCAAGGTACACCAAGCATTAATTTCGGGTCAATTACGCTAATGCTAAGTGCACACACGGGGACGCTATTCAGTCGAAGTCTTACATTGTGTCCGTAATCTTGACCTGAAGCATGAAGGGAAGCATCATCACTGAAAATAAAAACAGCAACTAAGATTACCAGTAGAGTTCGTCACTTCTGATTACCTTCGTCTTGCATGGCAGGAAATTGATTACTGATTGGATGAATAGCGCCATCTTCGAGGTACACATTGAACTTCTCTGAGCTTACACAAAAAGCTTTTTTAGTTGTTCTTCATTTATGTTATATACTTAAATATTTAATTTCTCGGGTTAAATAAATGTTCAAGACTTTACAAATACATCGTACATCTTGTTGTTTGAATTAGCAGTCTCTGTAATTCCAACTATGTCGTGTTTACTTGCTGATGTGCTACCTGTCATTCTCCGGACGAAGTCTTTCGGTGTCTCCACCACGTTGTGGTTTAGGACTTGATAATAATGGAAACACTAAAAGGCCTCCTCCGAAGCACGACAGGCGGCAGTTCAGCAACTAAGCATACTACTATGCTTTATAACACTGAAGTACCTTAATTGTAGAAAACTTCGATGAATAACAATGTAATTCAAACAGCGCTTGCAGAAAGATATAAAAGATTTATTAACGTGAAAGATATATTTTTATTAACGTAAATATATAATTACA
The DNA here is from genome assembly GCA_034769895.1 of Magicicada septendecula. Classification (NCBI taxonomy): domain Eukaryota; kingdom Metazoa; phylum Arthropoda; class Insecta; order Hemiptera; family Cicadidae; genus Magicicada; species Magicicada septendecula. Next base: position 758,054,717 of record CM068368.1, on the reverse strand, counting down.
TTTTAGTTAAATTAAATGTTAAGGCTGATACAACACAGAGATAACATTTTTGTAAAGTCAACTAGATGAATACAAAACCTGGCTGCATGAAAATGGTGGCTCAGTGGGAAAGTGACAAACAGATTTTTACGTATTGAAAAATAGTAATACGAAATAATAACAAGTAAATTAGAATTAACAAGGACTTTACGTTTAAGCGTATTCGCCATTTTTTCACGATTACTTTTTTACTAATGTTCTACACGTATCTTCTTTGAGATACAACAGTTGTCCGTCCGTAAAGTAGACGTCTCTCCTCTTCTCTTTTCTAAGTTAGCAGCCCATAGGCTGGTTAGCAGCAGCTGGCCATTCTTCCCGATTCTCTGTTTTAATTTTCAACTCACAATATGATGCGGAGTTCATATCGACTGTTTAATTGTAATTGGAGTTCATATAAGCTGTTTCATGTAGTCTAAACGCGGTCGACCACTGTGATTCTTCCTTTCAATTGTTCCTTCTATTATTCTCTTAACCAACCCATTGTGTCGTAGTGTATGCCCTATAAACTTAGCTCTTCTGCCCTTTCAATTTCGTAGAAAGCTCTTCTCATCCTGAGGACTTCTAAAGACTTCCTCATTCGTTATTTTCTCCCTCCAGCTCATCTTGAATATTCTTCTGTAGCACCAGGTCTCAAATGCTTTGAGTCTTTTCTTGTCACTTTCTCCAATTGTCCAAGATTCACTCCCGTACAGGGCAACACTCCACACGTATGTCTTTACTAGGTTCTTCCTTACTTTTAGGCTGATAGTGTTTAAAGTGAAGAGGTTTTTCTGTTTGTTGAAAGCAATTTTAGCCTGGTTAATTCTGGTTATAATTTCCTTACTGCTACGTCATCACTTGTGATTTTACTTTCTAGATAGTTATATTCTTTAACTGCCTGGAGAACATTATTTCCAAGAGTTATTCTGACTGGATCTTCTTCCTTCCGACTACAGACTAGGAATTTGGTCTCTTGTTCATTTATTTTCAGATTGAATTCATTCTTCATTACTTGATCCATTGTGTCAAGAATCTTTTGTAGATCTTCGTTGCTCTCTGCAGTCACTACTAGGCCATCTGCGAACCTAAGCATGTCCACTTTTTCCCCGTGTATGTTTACTCCGAGATGGGTATTTTCAACTTACTCTACCGATCGCTTTTTGGACGTTCAAGTTAAACAAATATGGAGACAGAGAACCTGTCTTACTCCTTTCTCAATGTTCGCCTCGTCTTGACGGATTCCACATCGAAGTACGCCTGTCTGAAGTAGGCGTAATACTTCCATTATAAATACTTTTTTTTAATATAAAAAGTGCTTTATAAAATAGGCGTAATACTTTCATTATAAAGCATTTTTTATATTAAAAAAAAGCTGTTTAGAATTGTGTTTTAATAGCAACACATTTTAGTATTTACCAACGCATGTTAATATATGCAATAATGTTTGTTAGCCTGCAGTACGTTTTTTGTAACAAAATGTTACAAAGTAGGTATACCCTTTATATATATATATATATATATATATATATATATATAAAACAAGGTAAGTAATGTAAGGGTTTTACGCGCAATGCAGTAACGTATTAGGTACGCTGTAAATCACATATCACAAGTCTCAATGACTCGGTAAAGTATCACAAATTCGTGCTTTTGATATTTTTACATCCATGTTCCATAAGGAAATGGAAGTATGATCATGGCGAAAAAAATTGTGTTCGAGATAATGGCAGATTCTGATTGTACACCCTCAAAAGATGAAAAAAAGTAATTTTTCGAAAAGTGTGTGTGTGTGTAGCTGTGTGTAGCATTTTTCTATGGCAAACGATAACTGCTGCAAATTATAACAGAAGCAAATAATATTTTGCATACAGTTCTGAATTGTAGAGGACTCAAGGTCTTTGATTTTGGTGAAGATCGGGGGTAGTTTACCTGCAACCTTTTACGTTATAACAAGAGTAAAGTGCTTAATTTTGACAAATAAAGTATCCTTAAAAGAAGGTCATAATAATCCACTGTAGAAAGGTAGATGAAATATCTGTAAATGAAAAGGGTAGTTGAAGGGGAAGGCGGTAATTTTCTATAAATTGTAATGGTAGTTGATTAGGGAGAGATACTTTTTTATAAGTTTTATATGTGTACTACGTTATTGACAACAAAGAAGTAGTTTCTATGGAAACATTTTATTTCACTTGACAAAGTTCTATATTTTTTTAGGAATTATCGAACCGAATTCAAGTAAATGATTGGAACTGTATGAGTACCCGCAATACATTTGGATGTTTTTAATATGCGATTGTATCGATATATTACGGCGTGGAAAAGAAGAAGTGTACTAATTGTAAATTGCCCTATTTCTTAATGTATAGCAAAAATACGTGTTGTTTTCATTTGGTAGTTAGGTAATAATGGTTTTGGGTTTTTAGTTTACTGCTAAAATAAATAAAAGCTGTGGTTGAGAAAACATAACTTTAAACGTGTAATACAATGCGTATAACAGAGTAACACTTAAAATAAAAAACCTAACGTTGTTAAGTTTACAAATTGGAAAAAACAACAGGTAATACAAAATGAAAAATACAAATATTTATGGTTAATGAAAAAACAAAAAACACTGTATTAAGGAATGACAACATATGCTCTACAAATTGTACATAATGGATGTTTGTTTTTTGTTAGTCACAAAACGAGTACTTGTCGGAAAACGAATTTTACCAAAAAAACGAGTTCTGCCACAAAAAAGTGACATGTAGGCCTATAATAATAGGCAAGAGGTTGACCCTTGGGCCACTCCCGCCTTACGTCGAATTGGGTTTTTCGTGGTTTTAGAAAAACAGTAGTTTTACATTACACACGTATTGGTTTCCATGTATAATAACAGTTTTCATGTTAACCTAACATAATTTTTGGTGTCACAGCCACGACCCGGTGATAAATTACTACTACAGTCATTTTCCATTAAAAAATGACAAACGAAATCAATTGCAATCACCAGCCAACTATTTTGCATCATACCAAATTAAAATTTGTATAATTCTTTCACTACATAAAATTATGTGCGATATTCACTACATATTGAAGCCCAAAAATCGCATTATAAAAATAACTGCGGGTATGCATAAAGGCAGTACCAAATGATTTTATATATAATCTGACAACATGGAAGTCATGAATGGTTCTCCATACCGATTTTTTTGTTTATCCGCGTGACAATGTGTGAAGTATTTACTCAAACTAAATAAGGAACTCTGATGTTTGAGTCTTGTGTTCAAATGGAACGAGACATTCCCTAAGGGAAATCACTTTATTCTTTTAAATCAATTTATCCGCCTATGAATTGCATAGAGAGATCGGTAAACGCGATATACCAACGATACGCCGATGTTCTACATCGACAAGACGTCAAGTGGCAAAGTAATAATTTTATGCAAGTAACTTACGTGTATGTACCGTATAGTTGTTCGTAATGAGATAACTACGTACCTAGTATTGTCCCATTACACGCCAGTATTAGTTGTAAAATAGTTCTTCGCTAGGTAGCGCTAATTCTATTAGTATCTATCTATCTATCTATCTATATATATATATATATATATATATATATATATATATATTGTTACTATCCCACGCCTTGTGGGTTTCTCGATTCTCGTTCTTTCAGCCCCAACGTTGCCGGCGTCAATTTGTGAATAGACGAGTACGTGCGTCTCGTTCGTGTCACGCAATGTAAGCCAATTTGTTAATAAGAACCGGTATGCTTCTCTGTCTCTCCTCTCTTTGATTGTGTTAATTTAATTCAATTTCTGAGATATCTGGAGTTGGGGGATATAGTAATCTCGTTAATTAATATTAACTTATCTCTCTCATTAAAATACCAGTATTAGTGTGATTGTAACTTAAATAATTAGTGTTTTATTCTAAAATCTCGCTCAGCCCTAGTATACCTTGCAGAGAATTATGGAAATTTCGTATTTAATGCTCTTCTCTTTGGTGTCGGAGAATTCCGCAACAAGCGCTGCAGTTTCGGAGCAACGAAACTTTTAGGTTAATTCACCGTGTACGGCAACCAATTATTATACACTTAGTCTGTTACTTTTTATTCCCAACTCATTAAATAATACCCCATATAATAAGATTTTGAAATTACACAAGGTTTCTTTATTAATTCACTCCGTTAACATTAAATAAGATTGGTTCTAACTGGCATACGAAAGGCTATATGTAGCGTGAATCGAATATTGTTCGGTCCAATACTTTATTTTAGATTCAGTTATATATTTTGTTTCTTTATAATTAATTTAATTCAGGGTGTGAAGGTTCTTGTAACTGTGGGGAAGATTAAAAATACATAGATAAGAATGCAAGATATTACAAATTTGAAGTGTTGTGTTGTTAATATGATTTATACAATTGTAATTTACCAGACTTAGAACGAAGCAACTCGGGTAGGCAGTTGGTTGTTAACCTCGTGTCGCTCAGAATGGATATGATGTTCTTTACTCTTTTCTTCGGTTCAATAAAGTGGAATCCTTGTCCTGTTTAACTCGGAAATACAGCTCACTTGGTTTATTTACGGCCAGACTGGTGGTTGTTCTTCTGCAAATTCTGGATCCAAATACGTTCTTCTATCGTATGAAGTAGCTAGTGATGTTCCGTGTATTAAAAGGTTAGGATTTTCAATGTGGTGTGTAGTATTAGTTCGTTACACAGTTGAATCTTTATATTGGATTAATATTTCATTAATTCTTTTTCTGATATTGGACAATTCAAGTCCTTCCTTGTGGAACTCAGTTATTTATTATTATTGTGAGACGGTACTATTATATAATTTGGTTAAACTTTGCTGGCATAAGCCAAGACAATCATTATTAAAATATTGTGGTTTGTGAATGTATCAAAATAATTTAGAATAGTTGAATTACATTAAACATTTCTTTGGGTTTTTAATCTCATCACGTTCAGATCATAAAAAGCAATAATTAAAATCAACAACTTATATTCATTTCTGTTGTCCCTAGCAACAAATTTATTTTTATTCTTTTTCAATGTTTTGTATATAGTGATTATTTCATATATTTTTCTTCCATTCCTTATTAAACTTTCTTCATATCGGAATATAACTTTATCTATAGTTTGTTTATTAATTTCTACATATATTCTGCTGGTTTTTTGATCTTAGTCTGTTTCTTTTTATATTTATTATTTTTTCGATATCAAACGTTATCAATCGATATCATTGCACTATGGCATTATCATAATTTGTTTAAATTGAGTTGGTTTATTATATATTATTACTTATCAAATGTTTTTCCTAGCTCCTTGAACTGTATTCATTAATTATTATTAACTTCCGTACCTAACTTTTATGTTATGAGTTGTTATATAGTGTTATTGGCTGTTAGGCCTTTTATTGTATATGGACCTACCTTTGATTATAACTGGTGAACAACTATAGCCTTTTTACATAAGTTCATACATATAATCAAACCTTAACTATTAACATTTACACAAATAATTATTCTTTTTATAACTAATAACAATTTTATCTTGATCTATGGCCACATATAAGAAAATTGAGATCCATTAACACTAATTAACTGCTTTCCTCCACCCTTCTATAACAGTAATCGAATAATACTTTTTGCTTCATTACTTTCTATTACTTCAACAAGTAATTTGCATAATCTAACATAAACGTTAACATAACATTCATGGTAACAAAATAACATCATTTAATTCAGAATCCTTACTTTCTATTACTGTAATGTAAATTATTGTCTCGCTTTTATCTAATTTCATTGTCATTTACTTTGACATTTTCTGTATTGGTTTCTTTTTTACAATTCTTATCAGTATAATAGATTTATTTACGTTTCACTGAACATGGATTTCTTACTATTGTCTATTTTACAGGTTCGTTTTTTATTGTTATCTCTACCTTGCATCCTTATTCATTTTTACATAACTATAAATGTATTTATTAGACCTTTGTATTATCATGGGAGTTAAATATTTATTTACTTATTATTTTGCTAATATTCTATTTATGTAACATTGAGGACTGCATTTCTGTTGCGTTACATATGCTCCCCCTTCTAAAAAGTTTAATTTACCTGAATGAAGTTTAGGTCAAGTAAACTTGTATTTTTCACATGCCTTTTCTTCATATCAACATTAATGGTTAACGATGGGATTCTCAATGTAACTTTGTTAGACTAGTATTCATAATTCTTTACTTAATAACATTTCATTATTCCTATTAACATTCTTGGTCATATATAATTTTCTGTAAACAGTATTTGTTGAGAGTTGGCTACAATATTCAATGATACTTTAGGCTCACATCTCTTCTACTTCTAATTACTGCAATCACTGTATTTCTCAATTATTCTTCAGTCAGCTATTTTCCTTCTGTTTTCTTCGTCATTCTTTTCTGGAATTTGATGTAATTCTTGCAACGATTCTAATATTCCTTAAATATTTAATTTCCCTAACAATCCCTAATATGTGCGTTGGTACAGTTCAGAGAGGCACTGTTTGGCTTCATACTCTGCTGTCCACACTACACCTTAATATAGTACTGCTGGAATTCATCTACAGTCAGCTATAAAATATAATAATCTCCTAATAATCTTCTTAATTAATTAATAATAAACATTTGGGAATTTTTTACATTGTTGCTTTTATATTTATTTATTCCTACCTTTCATACTTTGTGATTCCATTTTATTTTCCTTAAACATTTTCTGTAAATAATTCTGACAGTCATTATTCGTAATTAGTCTCGTTCTTCCTTCTTGTCGTGATAATAACGCTAAGTATCATCTCTTCATTTGTTCTTCTAATCCCAATATTTTCTAACTAGTAATTGTTTTGATTATTACTATTATTGACTTTCCGTGTAGTTACAGTCATTAGCTCAACTATTATTTTTCTTATCTTATTTCATTACTTTGGTTGGTTATATTTCAATGAATTATGTTGATAAACATTTTTTTTCCTCGTTCTCTTTAATATTACATTGGTCACACTCAATCGTTTATTGTGGTTGTTCATTTCACTTGGCAATGCGGTCGGTATTTTAGGTCATATTATTCTTCCTTTGTTATTCTGCATAGGTATATTTGATATAAAAAATTTTTTTGTTTTGTTTTTCTTGGGGTTTCATTATTCCTTATTCATAATATTTCTTCGTAGACATGTAGTAATAATTCTGGTTTTCTTCTGTAATCTTGGGGTTTGTTATTAACTCTTCTTAATACCTTCTTCATAACTATATTTTAATTCAGACTTACTTCCTTTTGAACGCTATGTTTTCTATTGATATAATATTGTTCAAAAAATTATTTTTATTTACAAGTGTTTTCTCTTCAAAATTGATAATAAGTTGTTCATATTTTAATTTAGAATTTATTGGATTTTCTTCAAATTCAAATTCTTTTTAATTCCAAAGAGGTTTCTTTTCAAAATTGGTAATAAGTTGTTCTTATTTTAATTTAGAATTTATTGGATCTTTATTAAATATTTCCGTCCGTCTTGTCAATTGGCTGCCTGGTCAGTTTTCAGCAAATCAGTCCCATTTTTCTGGTTGACTACTTTTTCTTCTAACCATGGTCCATTACTTCGTCTACACTTGTCGTCTGGATTACTGCAGTGTTCATACCAATTTCAACACTTTTTACATATCTCTTGTGCATCTGGTTATTCAGCTGATGCAAAGTCTTCATTTAAGTCAGGGTGTTCAGTCATATTTAGCTCCTTTTTAATTATCAGGTATCGTATTTCCTCTACTCTAACATAATCACTTGTATACTCTACCTTTCCATTCCCCTCGATATCTGGACTATTTACCAAATGTTTTACGGGTATCTTCCGTATTAACGATATAACTGATTTGGTCATATACTCTTTAATCGTTGATATTTTCAAATAATATTTAAATTTATTTAAGTTCTTTGTGATTGTTCTATGGTGGTTTATTTTGGTCATTTTCACGAAGTTTCTTCTATATTTCACACCTTTACATAACTCCCTTCGTTCATTGATTGGGATGTTAAACGCACTAATTAATCCACCTTTCCTCATCTCCATTTCTTCCTTTGTATTGACTATTTTCTTTCTCCATAGTTTCCTTATTTTCTTGATATTCTCTTCTATATTTGGACTTACTATAATACCTTCGGAAGTGCTGTTTAGTGTTTCATTCATATTCTTCCGACACATCTCCATTTCTTTATTTGTCTCCTCCTTGTATTTATCTACTTCTGGGCTAAGTGTGTTATCATTTTCAAACTTCCCTTCGAAAGTTTCCATTATCTCATTATTGAACTGCTCCTTCTTATCCTCAATCCGCTTTAAACCTGCTTCGTTCATTTTCTCAATTCTTTCATTAATCTGCTTTAAATTTTCTTCATGTATTTGTAGGATGTCTTCCTTCATTTGTTTTAAACCCTCATCATTCCTATCTAACCTTTCGTGAATTTGGTTTAATCTTTCGTTATTCCTATCGAACTTTTCGTTCATTAGTTTTGAGGTTTCTTTAATTTCCTCATTTGTTTTATCGAATTTTTTCTCCAGTCTCTTTGAGTTTTCCTTAATTTCCTCTTTCATTTGACTTATTAAAGTTTCATTGTTTTGTCGGCTTTGTTCTGCCATAAATTTCATCATCTCCTGCCAACTTGGTATTTCTCTGGCTCCCGCTTTATCTATTTGGTCCCCTTGGGCCTCTTCTCCAACTGGTTCCCTTTCCTTGTCCATAATTATTTCAGTTTCCGCTATTTCGTATGTCTGTTGTTCCATTTCACTATCTGTGATTACTTCTATTTCTTGTCCTTGTTCACCTTCATCCTTCTCCGTATCTTCTGCCCTCATCTTTGATCTACCTTTGGTATTATGCATGTTTATTCTCCCACAGTTGCCTGGTTAAGTAATATTAATAGAATTATTGTTACTTAACTTAAGCCCTACACTAGTTGAGCGCCAATTTGTTATAAGACGAGTACGTGCGTCTCTTACGGTCGCGGGATTCTCGTTCTTTCAGCCCCAACGTTGCCGGCGTCAATTTGTGAATAGACGAGTACGTGCGTCTCGTTCGTGTCACGCAATGTAAGCCAATTTGTTAATAAGAACGGGTATGCTTCTCTGTCTCTCCTCTCTTTGATTGTGTTAATTTAATTCAATTTCTGAGATATCTGGAGTTGTAAATTTTACCTAACATCTCTACCTTGCATCCTTATTCATTTTTACATAACTATAAATGTATTTATTAGACCTTTGTATTATCATGGGAGTTAAATATTTATTTACTTATTTTTTTGCTAATATTCTATTTATGTAACATTGAGGACTGCATTTCTGTTGCGTTACAATATATATATTTTCGGGTTAAAACGTCCTGCGGCGTTGTCCGATGCCTAATTGCCAATATCTCCTGTCGTTGCAGTTTTCTTCGGTTAGACCTCGTACACTCATTGATCTCCATACGCCCTGTGTCCATGTTACCTATGGCCTTCCCCTTTTTCTGTTTTCCTTTGGTGTCCATTTCATCACCCTCTTTGGCAACCTCTCCTCCCTCATTCTCTGCACGTGCCCATTCCAAATTAATTGTTTTTTCTCGATGTGTTCTAAAACAGTTTCTTTTATATTCATTTGTTGCTTAATTGTTTCGTTTCTGACCCGGTCTAATTTTGATGTTCTACATATTCTTCTTAAGGCGTCCATTTCTGTGGCTTCTATCTTTCTTTTCAGATGTTCTTTCATTCTCCATGTCTCAGCCCCATATACTAATGTGATCTTAATCATTGTGTTGTATATTCTCATTTTCTTTTGTTTTCCTATTTCGGTGCTCCACAGTATTCCATTTAGAGACTTAAGTATTGTTCTTGTTTTGTTTACTTTACACTTTATTTCTGTATCGTCTGTCCCTTCCTTGTTAAAATTTATTCCCAGATATTTGCAATTCTCACATTTTGCTACAATTTCACCGCTTTCCAATATTGTGTCGGTCGTGTCCTCTCCTATACACAAAAATATTGTGTTTTTTCCACATTCGTCTGCAGTTTCCATTTTCCGTATTTTTCCTTCAGTTTGCGTGCCATGTATACTAAGTCACGAATTCTATTAGTGAAATTTTAAGTAAATGACACTGGTATTAGTACTCGTAAAACTAAAGTTAGTTTACTAACTTCTATGGTAGAGTAAATTTTAATTATTTGCATTTTATCAATTTTATTTTGCTAATACTATTGGTCTTTTACGCAGTTACGCTTTACTTTTAAATTCGGAGCGTAATGAACTAGCAACCGGAACACATAATAACCGTACAAAGATCCCAGCATTTGGCAAAGATTTAACAGATCTTGTTTAAAATAAAGACGTATGCCTACCCAAATATTCAGGCCAGAAACGGCAACATTATCTCTCTAAAGTAATGGAGCGAAGTGAGTGGGAAATGCTTTTACGCAACATACGTTAGGCCTCGCATGACAGTAACGCTCCCAGGAACAGTGGGATCTGCTATTAACGTCAATTAACGTAGTGTATTGTGTAGAGTGAACAGCTGCTGTGCCGAACTAGATAGCATCGCGCTCCGTATAGCTACAGGTTAATTATTAAAAATATATGTTATGAATTCAAGTTTGTGTATCAGTACTGTGTGTGTGTGTGTGTGTGTGTGTGTGAGCGAGCGCGCGCGCGCGTGTTGCCCCTCGCAACAGTAAATTTGTTCAAATGATTTTCTTTACCAGAACTATTATGTCGTTTTCAGGTTCTATTCTTACAGAAACTAAAATGTAAATTAATCACAGTTACTCTCTCTGAAAGGGTGTTAGGTCCTTTTGAGGCACATCTCGTAGAAAGTGGGCGTTTTACTCCGCGTTTTCCTTTCGTTAATGAAGTATTAATTAACTTGTTTTAGGTGAAAGAATTCTTTTACAAATTAGCTAATAGCAAAATCTAGGGCCTATAAATAATTTAAAGAATGTTGCTCTTCAGAAAACATTTTCCTTAATGCAACATGTTATCAATTTATTTTAAACCGAAATTATTAATAATGTAGGAAAAATGTAGTACAACATTCCGTAAAATCCATTACGTACAACTTAATACAATTAAAAGACATCAGTAAGCCTATCAGTGTTGTGTACAATGTTATTCGAAACGCATTTATTAGACATGAACTTGTCTAATAATAATAATAATAATAATAATAATAATAATAATAATAATAATAATAATAATATATTATTAAATGCAAATATAAAGTATTACAATACTTATACCATATTATTTAATGAAAATATTGAGTATAACGATACTTCCAGTCAACAGTATTGCACATTACAATTAATGGTCAACTTTCCGCATACTACCCAGAAATCAATATCATCGTCATCATCATCATGTTCTTCTTCTTCTTCTTCTTTATCGATTTCTCCACTTCACGGACTAAGGAATTTACCTATTTCTCCATCTTGATGCACCACATATTGGTCAAGGTCCGATAAGGAGATTTTTACCTTGCCTTCTTTTTACTTCCATGTTCCATAAGGAAATCGAAGTACGGTCATGGCGAAAAAATCGTGTTCGAGATAATGGCAGATTCTGATTGTACTACCCTCAAAACATGAAAAAAGTCATTTTTCGAAAAGTGTCTGTGTCTGTCTGGCTGTGTGTAGCATTTTTCTTATGGAAAACGATAACTGCCGCACATTCTAACAGAATCAAATAATATTTTGCATACAGTTCTGAAGGACTCAAGGTCTTTTGATTTTGGTGAAGATCGGTTAAGGGAAAGGGGTAGTTTACCTGCAACGTTTTACGTTTTAACAAGAGTAACGTGCTTAATTTTGATAAATAAAGTATCCTTAAAAGAAGGTCATAATAATCCACTGTAGAAAGGTAGAGGAAATATCTATAAATGAAAAGGGTAGTTGAAGGGGAAGGGGGTAATTTTCTATAAATTAAAATGGTAGCTGATGAGGGAGGAGATAATTTTTTATAAGTTTAAATATGTGTACTACGTTATTGACAACAAAGAAGTAGTTTCTATGGAAATATTTTATTTCACTTTGACAAAGTTCAATTTTGTTTTTTAGTAATTATCGAACCGAATTCAAGTAAACGATTGGAACTGTATGAGTACACGCAATACATTTGGATGTTTTTAATGTGAGATTGTATCGATATATTACGGTGTGGAAAAGAAGAAGTGTACTAATTGTAAATTGCCCTATTTCTTAATGTAAAGCAAAAATACGTGTTGTTTTCATTTGGTAGTTAGGTAACAATGGTTTTGGGTTTTAGTTTACTGCTAAAATAAATAAAAGCTGTGGTTGAGAAAACATAACATTAAACGTGTAATACAATGCGTATAACAGAGTAACACTTAAAATAAAAAACCTAACATTTTTAAGTTTACAAATTGGAAAAAACAACAGGAAATACAAAATGAAAAATACAAATATTTATGGTTAATGAAAAAACAAAAAACACTGTATTAAGGAATGACAACATATGCTCTACAAATTGTACATAATGGATGTTTGTTTTTAGTTAGTCACAAAACGAGTACTTGTCGGAAAACGAATTTTACCAAAAAAAAAAAACGAGTTCCGCCACATAAAAGTGACATGTAGGCCTATAATACTAGGCAAGGGGTTGACCCTTGGGCCACTCCCGCCTTACTTCAAGTTGGGTTTTTCGTGGTTTTAGAAAAAAAATAGTTTTACATTACACACGTATTGGTTTCCATGTATAATTTCAGTTTTCATGTTAACCTAACATAATCAATTTTTGGTGTCTCAGCCACGACCCGGTGATAAATTACTACTACAGTCATTTACCATTAAAATTACAAACGAAATCAATTGCAATCACCAGACAACTTTTTTGCAACATACCAAATTAAAATTTGTATAATTCTTTCACTACATAAAATTATGTGCGATATTCACTACATATTGAAGCCCAAAAATCGCATTATCGAAATAACTGCGGGTACGCATAAAGGCAGTACCAAATGATTTTATATATAATCTGAGAACATGGAAGTCATATATGGTTCTCCATACCGATTTTTAATATTGCTTTAGGGACTCTTATTAGATCTTATTAGAGACTATTAGAGAGTGTCTCAAAAGGAGCTTGTCGATTCATTAGAGACTCAGGAATTAACACAAGGGGAAACACGTTTTATAAGTCACTTCATATTCTGGCTTATGCAGATGACATCGACATTATAGGAAGAACAAAAACAGCTATGATGGAATCCTTTGTGAACATTTCGAAAATACAGGCATATAAATAACACAAATGAAAGTAAGTAAAGAGAACAAATTGAAAACTCGCAGCGTGACACTTTATCCGTACGTGTTGAAGCATACTGCAACGAGAGAGGGCATCTCCGTAAATGAGCCCTCGTGTAGCCTGCATGTTGCATTCGTGACGTTCGGAAACCATTTGGCTAGTTGCGTTTTCACTAATACAAGTTAAATGGACTAGCGCTACAGGATTGCTGTTGTGCACCGGATGAGCTTAACATTGCCCCGGGGACCGGGTGTGAATTGGATGAACACAATAGCAGTGTCTGAAGAAGAGTCGATCCTAACCTCAGTTGATAACACGACTTCTGTTTTTGATTGTTTTTAGTGAAATTAATTTGGTGGAATTTTTAAGTAGTACTTTTCACACCTTAATAAAAAACATTAACTATAAAACATAATTTTAAAAATGTTTAAAGATTCGATGAAGGCTTTTTTTCGTATTAACGTGGAAAGGAAAATGTAACCTTCATGAAACATGACAAATACAAATGATTTACTACAGTTTTACGGTCTTTGTAATTTTAAAGAAACGTGTTAAGAATTTAACTGTAAAGTGAAATTTTAAAAAATTGCTACTTCGATTCACCACTGTTTATTTAAGTAAATTAATGGCGTTTTTCTGCCTTTCTTGTTCTGTCGCCTTCCTTGTTACTTTATTAAACATTTGTTTTCACTTATAAATAACCTTTGTCTTTTTATGTTTTGTGTGCAGGCATTTCATTGCACGTAATCTACACGGTTCGGGTAAGAAAACGAAGAAGGTATGTGGTGATCAAAGGGCTGTCTACGTGAAAGAAGAAATTGCAAGCCCTCTAACCTCTGGTTTGAGGAGAAGAAGAAGAAGAAAACTAAAAATATGTAAATAAACTTTAACGTAAAGTTAACTTTCAAGTGTTAAAGTTAACCCTTTTACAAATTACAACCTACTTTGTACGACACCACCTTCTACGATAGTAGCAACACCAACAACAGAAAATTAAACAAAAATATTAAACGAATTTTTTACAAATTTATTAAAGAATATGGAAACTATTAATTACAGAAATACATTAAATGAAGTAACAAGTAAACTAAAATTTTTAGTTTCTGTTAATATATTTTTTATAAGTTCAACATGGTGTAGGCCTATATATAGTTCATCCACCAGAAATGTATATATTTATTTTGTGGAATCGTAGTCCAGAACATGTAACATGTTTTTGTGTTTTGTATGTTGTCTCTACAGTAAATTCAACACTGGCTGAATTTTCCCATTGCGAACATACTCCAGTTGCAAAACTTTACTATGATTGCCATGATTAAAACAACGAAGCATGTGTGTACACCGCGAGCGCACATGCGTGCGACGTACCAGAGTGCGTGCTAGAGTCAATGCAAGACGCGCGCTTGCACTGACCCCCAACACGCAGACTGCATCGCAGGGCATGTGTCGACTCAGCGGTGCGGTATGAGTCTGTACGCGTGGACAACACGTGTGCGCGCTTACCAGGGTGTGTGTTGAAGTCAATGCAAGGCGTTTGCGCTGACTTCCAACACGGAGACTGCAACGCCGGACATGTGTCCGCGAAACGTGTGTGTGTGAGTCTGATGCCCGTATCCTAATAGTAACAGTCAGAGTAGCAAAAATTCCATTAACTGGAGTATTTCACAGTGAGTAAAGGAGCCACAAGCTGAATTTATCTGCAGAGAACCGACAGGACACATCTGTTATCGTTGCTGGTTTAAATTAAACTAAGTAATTTCATTTAATTTCTATTAGTTGCTTAGAAACGAACTAAGTATTGTTATTAACAATTACAACAATGAACAATTTTTAATTTTTTTTTCTAAATGCTTTACTATTATACAAATAGTTATAAGTAAGAGAATTAAGCTTAACTCACACAGTTTTTACGTTTTCCATTACACGGTGTAACATGTGAACAGAAATTACACCAACATCGAGTGTTTCAATGTTTCTTGGCGGGGGGGGGGGGATCATTGTACACCTTACTCTCAAAATATCCCCAGTAGAATAAATGGCACGCTAGCAATCTCGCGGGCCACATAATGTTGCCACTCCTCAAGGTAACTCGTTAAACTGCATCCATTGATCACCTACCCCTATAGCTGGTTGCTCCCTTACTGTTTGGTGTGATTTCAGACTTTTCTGTGACTTTGGGAGACAGAAATTCGTTAATCATTTGGACATGTTGTTCTGATGTCACAGTAATGGAATTCCCACTCTCATCCCAAAAGAAGTGAGGACTGATTATTCCAAAGGAGGCTATTGCACACCATACAGTAAGTTTAGCAGTGTGCAATGGTTCTCGAAGCATTTCTCGACGGTCATTTGGCCCTCTATACCGAAAGGTTTGTTTATTTACATATCCGCTCAGATGGAAATGCTTTTCATTACTCATTAGGGTATTGTGAATAACGTCTACGTGGTTATTTATGACATACGAGAATTGTCATGGAAGTAAAAAATTGTTAATACAAATTACGATATTTTTAAACATAATTTTTAATGCTACCGTTTAAAAAATAATTTATTTCATATTTTTATGTCATATCTGAAGTTTTTCTAAACCAAAATACCTACTCGTTATCAGTGTAACACTGGTTTACTTTTCTTCAAACACCATGACTTGCTCTCCAAAAAATTCGACCAATGATTTTGCTCCTTCATTTTGAGAAATTGTGTAAGGAATGACCAAGTTTAATTATTCTCCGACTTGCCGCCTGGACATAGATAATGTACTACGGACAAACGCGTGTTTGCATGTCCACAGTCATAGCTAATAGAATAGAAAAATTGTTTCAAAATTTGTTAATACTCAAATTTATTGTACTGTGCAATTTAAAAACTGCTATACCTGCACAAATTACTGTATGTGGCATAAAAATTTACAGGTTTTACGAGAAGTTAATTTAATTATTTTTAAATTATTCTAATAATGATAATCACTTGAAAAACATAAATATAAGTGGTTATAGAATTAATTAAAGTAAAACTAATAGGTAAACGAATATTTTTTAAGTAAAATGATTTTTACGCGTCGAAGTCTTAATATATTTGATAATTTTACATGTAATTGACACTTTAAACAAATTTTATGTGTTAACGCACACTCATAAAGCAACTTATTCTCGTCTTACCTTAATATAGGCCTACAGTTTTACACGCTGTTACCACACACGAAAGTACTCGCTTGGGAACTGTTCGGTTATCTTAGTCTGAATTCGCAATCACTCGGTCCCCACCACATCACACTGTTAGGTTCATCCGGTGCACAACAGCGATCCTCTAGACTCTAGTGTTAAATGAGAGCGGTAGACTCACAATATTGCGTGTTCAGTATACGGTGTTAAATATGGAAGGAGCGTCTTATTAGAATAGTTGTACGCTTAAGCAACTTATACTATATGTAGTGTTACATAGTTGTACGATATAATACGGTAAAAAAACATTAGTTTGAGAAACTTTATAACTTAGTGTTATTATTTCCTAGTTAAAGTGACTGGTAGGCTTGAGCCCCTAAGCAGCAACTGCCATTGGTCACAGCCAATGATAGTGCAAGGTTGTCGAGTTGTGTCTCCTCTCTTCTGTCTGTCAGTGTGGCGCTTATTTAGTGCATGCTGGGCGCCAATATGTGACCTGCTTTTTTACAAGCTTCTGCAGTGACGCTTTGACAGTGAGTGGGTCAATACTCACTAGGAATCATCTGCAGGTAGGCGTATGAAGGAGGGAAGTTAGATGTCACAAACAAATGTCGCGCCTACACACTTGTCTTGCTTTGAAATGAGGTCATGGCGGATGGAATTGTTTTCAAGGGTATTTGTGCAAGCTATCTGGTGATTCAGTCTAACCACAGCTTGGATCCAAAACGAGTGCAATCAAACGATAAAATATTTTCTGGCGACACGCAAATTGTTTAAAAATGGTACACAGTAACATTACTGAGGGAGCTACAATTCCAGCATGGCATAGGAATTAAAAATTTCCTTCGAATAACCATGTCAGTATTTAAAAACTTTGTTGGGCAACGTGATGGCAAACTGTACGTTATTTCATACTGATAACAATCACAGTATACCCTCTGTGTATGTGATCCGTGTGATTAGCGGTATTTTTACAGATTATTTTGTAAGGACACGACGTTAAAATTAACGTACTTTTGTATGATTGACATTTCTGTAGTAATGTGTTTTTAAAACAAAGTTGTTGGTGGCTTCTGCATACGAAAACTATAGTGAGAGTGTTATCTTGCAAAAGGTAACTTTTTTGCAAATTTTGGTAAGTCATGATTTTAAAAACTAACAGTTAGACGAAAAATTTTAACGGAAAAGTACAATAACTCTAGCTTGTGGCAAGTGCTTTAAATCGTGTGGTCAATGGATTAAATTATAGCTTTAAGAACTAAAATGTGAAAATGTTTAGGTTATATGCCCGCGCGCACGCATGTTCTTGACTACACATTTCAGTATTTCAATTTTAAACGTATTAAGATACTGGTGAGCAATGTTCCATGACAATGCAATTTTATTTTTATTGCTCCCTGGTAGTAGACAGTCTATTGGTACATAATTTATTTATGTGCAGTAAAACAGATTTATGTGTTCAATAAAGACGTTTTTCCTCATCTGTTCAAATTGTTCATTAGGACGTTTATACGTTACAGAAACTGTAAGCCGGTTTATTATATATTTTGCAATGACTTTTTTATGCAGCTAGAAGCTTAACAAAGCTTTCATACGTAAAATCACGTTTAGTAAAAATTCAGAAATTGTTACTGTTATTACGACGGCAAACAACGCTGTCATATTGTCATAAATTTATTTGTTTCAATCAAGAAAGGTTCATACTGTGTAGAGTCGAATTGACTGGACTTTCACTCCAGTGAACTTTCGACAGTTGTAATCTATTCTAGTCTCCACCACTTTAGCAACACGTAATTGGTAAATCAGATTAAGTTGTACGGAATATAGCAGAAAGGACAGCGGTGTTTCTAAGGACGTCTGCCTTAAGTACTAGTACACCCACACGAACAGGTTACTTCAACAAACAGTCGTGAGGGCCCTTAAACAGAGCGTTCAGTTTTGTGAAAACAGAGGCATTTGTAAAATATTTTAGGAGTTATCGTATGTAATTATTAGGGGCTTTGTTGACCAGCTACTAATTACTAGTCCAGAGATCCTCGTCGTTTCCCGGGTGAATTATAAAAAAACAAGGCGCCTTTTTTAGTTCCCAGGTCGACTCAGACTGTGTAATCGAATATATACGTAGGGTATCATCTAAGAATAATAATGGACGGTCGAAAGGCTCCGGTAATAACGACGGAGGGTTACTATGTATCATTCTTGAATCTCAACGTGGAAGCGCCAGAGTCATCATCATCACCACACAGTAAACAGAACACACACACACACACAAAACGATAACTTCGCCACGGTAACGAAAACGTTATAAGCAGGTAGAAAAGTACAATTATTTATTAAAAAATAAATGAGAGTAAATAAACTGAAACGTCTTCATATATTTATTATGAATACATAAATATATATTATAAGACACTACACACATTTAAATAACTAAATAAATTGTAATATTTGTCATATAATAATTTTTTTATTTAATTTAAATGGATGCCCAATAACTAATATTTATTGAACTAAAGTAAATGTTATTCTTATTAAAATACTAGAAGTAAACTTTTACTTTTTATATAATAAAGATTTCAATGTTATTTTTATAATGGTCTGCAATGTTTAAATTAATGATTATAATTCAATATTTTTTGTCAGGCGCCCAAGTAGCAGAAACATTTTCTTCCATTTATGTTTATATATATTGCAACAGAACACAGGATGATAAGCTATGTTGTTTATATCAGAGCACATTTTCTTGTTTAAATTTGTTTTATGTAATATTTTGTCTTTTAGTCGTAAGTTTTGTATTTAGAAATGGATAAGCATGTAGGGTATACCAAACTCTTCATAAAAAGGTGTTCTATATTGTCATGTATTTTTTGAATGAATTTGTGCGCGTGTGCGGGTGTGATAATGTGTGATCGCTATAGCTTCAGTGGTAGTTAACCGATTGACGTGAAACTTTGACAAGGAATTATTTAGGTAAATAGCTTTAATTTGTGTATACTCTGAGGTTCATAACTATTTTAGAAATATGGTTTTTTTAAGTAAAGAAAAACTCAATTGTAACTCTTATCAACGATAGGGTAATAAAATTTGTAGATAATTTCCATACAGGACTTTGATAAATTATACAAAGTTTTCATGAAATTCGTATATCTGTTTGTTCCATGAATCATGTGACTTGGGCTTAGCTTATCAGAATACACTAAATTCAGTGAGATTCATACGTTGCAGAGTTAGGATGGACACAGTCTGTCTGTAGAAGTTGCAAGGGGAAGTTGTGCCCGGTGAAGAGAGTTGTTCTCTTACGAACGTCGAGATATCATATATAAAATAAACCGTGGTAATTCTTAACGAAGTTTCGCGTTAAGAACCGAGTGGGTAAAATATTTAGATAAAATTTAAAATATAGTACAGTGCTGTTTTCGTGTAAGTTAAGATATCCGCTTAGGGAATTTAAAAACACTTCAAGATATCGTGGAAGGTGTACATTAAACGCACCGCATTAAGTAATACCCAGATTAATCCTGAGATTAAGAAAATATAAAATATAAATTAATAATAAACTGTACGAGTGGAATTTATAAGCATTGTGAGTGAACAATTTACGAAGAAACTAATTAATGTTAGCAGTCAAACATAACAACGAGACTCATTGAAATATCGCCGCTGGAGCCGCCTGCCGTATAAGAGGACGACAAGACGAAGAGGACGCCAGGACGAAGAGGACACCAGGAAGGAGTGACGCTGTAGAAGAGGACGACGAGACGAAGAGGACGCCAGAACGAAGAGGACACCAGGGAGGAGTGACGTTGAAGAAGAGGACGCCAGGACGGGAGCGACGAGAGGAGAGGAGGACGTTGCAGAAACCAAGTAAAATCAATTTATATTATCGAACAATACAAACAATTATTTCTATTATCAATACATGACAATTTATAATATAATATACATCTTTAAAAACAATATTTGTGTATAATAAATAATTTTTCATCTCCTCCATAATAGACTTGTTTGTGATTTTTACACACTCACTATATCCTTATTAGTATAATAAAATTTGATCTATTGCAATACACACACATACACACACACACACATATATATATATATTGCGACAGTACAATCATATGCTGTACTGTGCATTTAATAGATAAAATAAATATTTATATATTACGATGGTAACTACGTTGGACATGTGTAATTAAATCATCCATCGTTAGAGCACCCTGTAGTGCACATTAGACTTTGCCATTGGCAGAAATGTGCGAAAATATGAAATTGGAGGAGAGCGGGAGAACTGACGCCACCGAGCAATTTCAAACTGGCAGAATTCTGTCCAAACAGGTGCTGTACGATGCTCGATTATAAATAGGGCACGAGAGAAGCCAGCCCTTCTTCTCAATCAGTCTTCAGTAGCGGCGGGACGCTCTGTCCGTTGGCGACGCGAGTTTTTAATTTTTGTTAATTGAACAGTAGATGCGGGCGGACGCTATGTTCGTCATATGTGTAAAATAGTTACTCTAAATCTGTTACCGAATACGAATATAGAACATACTTTACGATGTCGGTACACACAAACGTCCGTCAGTCAAGACAAGCTACTATGTTACATCATGCAGAGGAACGCCATGCTGAACAATAGAGGCGTCTGCTAGAACGACAGCAGCTGGTGCAGAGCAACCTCTCACACTATCCTACATCGACCAGATGGGACCATGATAGACGAGTAACTGGAGGACGACGAGTGGAACCTGGGGACGTGCAGGAAACTCCTATCAGTAGAGGACATACGGATCAACGGAGGACATGAGTATGAGCTACAAAATCGAGGTGACAGATAATCCATTTATAAATTTTAAATGAGAGACCAAAGACATTTAAAAGACATTTTGAAATTTAAACATGAATAAGAGTTTAATGTAAAATGTAGATAAAGAGGTTCAGAGAATTTGATTTAAATTTATTAAAATATTTTCTTTGATGTTTAACGATTAATTTAGTCAATTTCAATTTTATTTTTAAGTTTGTAAAACAATCAATGATTATTAAATTTGCAATACATAAATTAACGTAGTTGAAAGTTATATATATATATATATATAATTTGTGATGTTTTCAATTTGTTTCTTCTGCAAGTAGATAATATTGTATATTCTTTTTAACACCTGACGCACGTTTCACTGAAAAATATCAGTATCATCAGAGGTTCCTAAGTGAATTAATAACAATCGTAATAATTCTATTAATATAAAAGTAACGAATAATCGAATTTGTACCGATTTTAACGTAAAATAAAATAACTGATAATCGATTTAGGTCGATTAGTTAACGATTGTTTTAATGTTTATTTCTTCAGCAGCTGTTTTCTCGGTTATATTTGAAATTTTGTTTATATGTATTTTATTCACATTTATTTTTATTTTTTAGTAAATTTATAATTTTAAATAGATCGTCTTGTTTTGTTTTTATTTGGGTTTGTTCTTTAATTAATAAATTATTGTTATTGTGTTTGTAAATGTTAAGATTTTCCCAAATATTCATTTTTTGACCTTTTTGTATGTTTTTAATTAATTTTGTATTTTCAATGTTTGGAAACTGGTGGTTATTATTTAGACAATGTGTGGCTAAATTAGATTTATAAATATTTGGTTTTAAATATGCATTGCGGTGTTGAACGAATCTATCTCGTAGTTTTTTCTTCGTCTGGCCCACGTAAAATTTATTGCAATCTGGACATTCTATTTTATATATTCCATTTTTATTGTGAGTATTGGATTTAGTTTTAGGTTTTATTTTATTAAAAATTATATTATCTGTGTTATAAGATATTTTTAAATTAGTATCTTTAAATATTTTATTTAGTTTTTGAGTTATATTTCCGTAATAAGTGAAGGTTGTATATTTTATATTATTATTAATAGATGAATTTTTAAATGTAGTGTTTTTAGGAATTTTATTAGTGATTTTATGTTTAATTTTATTTTCTAATTTATTAATAGTTTTTATTTTGTATCCATTTTTAACTGCTATTTGTTGGATAATTTTTCTTTCTTTGTTTCTTTCTGTGTTATTTAATGGGATCCTAAGCATTCGGTAAATCATGGAATTAAATACTGCCATTTTGTGTTGGGGAGGATGATTAGAAGTATTTGGTATTACTAAGTCAGTTTGAGAAGGTTTCCTGTATATTGCGTATTCAAAATTTGTTTCATTTTTCTTTATTGTTAAATCTAAATAATTTAATTTATTATTAGATTCTTCTTCTAACGTGAATTTTATTTTAGATTGTAAATTATTTATGGAGTTGAATATTTTATTTATATTTATACCATTGTTTTGGGAAATGTACAGAGTGTCATCAACGTATCTAAAATAACATCCTAATGGGTCGTTTAATTTTATTATATTTATTATTTGTTTGTCGAGTTTTTGTAGGAAGATTTCTGATATGAGAGCGGAGGTTGGGGCTCCCATAGTAAGGCCATCTGTTTGATAGTACAATTTGTTGTTGTATTGAAAATAATTTTGATTTAAAATTATTTTTAAAGTATTAGTTAACTGTTTAATGTATGCGTTACTTTCGTTATTTGTTTTCAGATTATTTATTATAATATTTATAGTTTCTTCAATGGGAATGTTTGTATATATGTTTGATATGTCGAATGAATATAATTTTGTATTTCTGTTTACTTCTACGTTTATTAGTTGTTCCGTGAGTTCGATACTATTTTTTATATTGTGTTTTGCTGGAAGTTCAATTTTATGTTTTAACTGAAAACGCAATTAATAATGTAGAACACGAAAAACAAGATAAAATAAGAACAGAAGCCTCAATGGAAATAATAAAATATATCAAAAAATATAATAACCAAAATCATCATATTAAAAATAAAAATAAACAAAATAAAACCATTAATATAATAAAACAGAAACTAACGACTAATACACAATCAATAAAAAACTTAAAAATCTACTAATAAATAGTACACCTAAAGAAGATAACCAAAATTTACACACATTAAATAATAACCACACTTTTTACCCAAAATTCGTAAATTTATCTAATATTAAATTCACGGAAAACGAAATAGCTACCCTAGAATCATCAAACAAAACAAATCTTAAAAATGTAAACAAATATGTAATAGATAATATCATAGTCGAAACTGAAAACGCAATTAATAATGTAAAACACGAAAAACAAGATAAAATAAGAACAGAAGCCTCAATGGAAATAATAAAATATATCAAAAAATATAATAACCAAAATCATCATATTAAAAATAAAAATAAACAAAATAAAACCATTAATATAATAAAACAGAAACTAACGACTAATAACCTCACTTTAACCAAAGCTGATAAGAGTAATAGTACAATAATAATTTCTCAGAAAGATTTAGACGATAAAACAGAAGAATTTATAGTTAATAATAATTGTATAACATTAAATAAAGATCCCACAAATAAATATCATACACAAATAACAAATATATTAAAAAATAGTAACCAAATCCTAAATCCTAAAGACTCCTTTAAATATAAAATGGATAATCCTTGTGCACCAAAATTAAATTCTTTAATAAAATTACACAAAATCAATAAACCTATCAGACCTTTAATAAACGCTAGGACCGCACCAAATTATAAAATATCAAAATTATTAACTCAAATCTTAAAACATAAAATTGAACTTCCAGCAAAACACAATATAAAAAATAGTATCGAACTCACGGAACAACTAATAAACGTAGAAGTAAACAGAAATACAAAATTATATTCATTCGACATATCAAACATGTATACAAACATTCCCATTGAAGAAACTATAAATATTATAATAAATAATCTGAAAACAAATAACGAAAGTAACACATACATTAAACAGTTAACTAATACTTTAAAAATAATTTTAAATCAAAATTATTTTCAATACAACAACAAATTGTACTATCAAACAGATGGCCTTACTATGGGAGCCCCAACCTCCGCTATCATATCAGAAATCTTCCTACAAAAACTCGACGAACAAATAATAAATATAATAGAATTAAACGACCCATTAGGATGTTATTTTAGATACGTTGATGACACTCTGTACATTTCCCAAAACAATGGTATAAATATAAATAAAATATTCAACTCCATAAATAATTTACAATCTAAAATAAAATTCACGTTAGAAGAAGAATCTAATAATAAATTAAATTATTTAGATTTAACAATAAAGAAAAATGAAACAAATTTTGAATACGCAATATACAGGAAACCTTCTCAAACTGACTTAGTAATACCAAATACTTCTAATCATCCTCCCCAACACAAAATGGCAGTATTTAATTCCATGATTTACCGAATGCTTAGGATCCCATTAAATAACACAGAAAGAAACAAAGAAAGAAAAATTATCCAACAAATAGCAGTTAAAAATGGATACAAAATAAAAACTATTAATAAATTAGAAAATAAAATTAAACATAAAATCACTAATAAAATTCCTAAAAACACTACATTTAAAAATTCATCTATTAATAATAATATAAAATATACAACCTTCACTTATTACGGAAATATAACTCAAAAACTAAATAAAATATTTAAAGATACTAATTTAAAAATATCTTATGACACAGATAATATAATTTTTAATAAAATATAACCTAAAACTAAATCCAATACTCACAATAAAAATGGAATATATAAAATAGAATGTCCAGATTGCAATAAATTTTACGTGGGCCAGACGAAGAAAAAACTACGAGATAGATTCGTTCAACACCGCAATGCATATTTAAAACCAAATATTTATAAATCTAATTTAGCCACACATTGTCTAAATAATAACCACCAGTTTCCAAACATTGAGAATACAAAATTAATTAAAAACATACAAAAAGGTCAAAAAATGAATATTTGGGAAAATCTTAACATTTACAAACACAATAACAATAATTTATTAATTAAAGAACAAACCCAAATAAAAACAAAACAAGACGATCTATTTAAAATTATAAATTTACTAAAAAATAAAAATAAATGTGAATAAAATACATATAAACAAAATTTCAAATATAACCGAGAAAACAGCTGCTGAAGAAATAAACATTAAAACAATCGTTAACTAATCGACCTAAATCGATTATCAGTTATTTTATTTTACGTTAAAATCGATACAAATTCGATTATTCGTTACTTTTATATTAATAGAATTATTACGATTGTTATTAATTCACTTAGGAACCTCTGATGATACTGATATTTTTCAGTGAAACGTGCGTCAGGTGTTAAAAAGAATATACAATATTATCTACTTGCAGAAGAAACAAATTGAAAACATCACAAATTATATAATTACTGCAAGAAACATCGAGTTACTTATATAGAAAATGATATATATATATATATATATATATATATAAAAAAAAAAAAATGAAACTGCAGTAAAGCACACTGTCAGACTGAGCAGTCGAGTTTTAATATTAACAAATAAGTATTTAGTATATAACTTTGTTACTGTAGAATATAAGATTTATTTAATGTTAATGTACTGCAACATTTGAACGTTTCAAGCGAACAATAATGAATATTTATGGTGAAGTAGTTGAGATTTTTAAACACGCTTGTGGTTTATAAATAAAATTATGAAAACTCGTTACAATTCAATCAATGACTACTCTTATTACCATTACACCCAAACTCCCATTAATTGGTACACTTTACCAGTAATGTTATATAAATTTTGGCACTTCACAAATTAAATTACATTTAAATTTGTAAATTGTAGTGTTATAATATATATATATATATACATACAGAGAGAGAGAGAGAGAGAGAGAGAGAGAGAGAGAGAGAGAGAGAGAGAGAGAGAGAGAGAGAGAGAAAGAGAGAGAGAGAGAGTATATGATAGTATGTTACAATAAAGAGAATTAGTTGATGTAAAAGTTGCATGCTGGAACATTGTAATATAGACAATAAAAAATCATGTAAGAATTGTTAGATTAAGTAGATTTTTGACTGTATAAAAAATAATGTGTGTTGTAAAGTAGTGCAAACATATTGTAACGTTAAAAAGAACTCGTTCTTTTTACGTGTACCTTGCTTATATCTTGGTTATTTAATGTATACCTTGTTAATATTTTATAGGATGAGTATTTCATCAGGGTAAATATTGTTGAGCGCCAATTTGCAATCACAGGTTGCAAATAAAATTTATTTGTAAAATATTAATTATGATTTTTGTTAAAATATTATAAAGGTTTCTATATCAGCTATAATTAAATCTCTTTTAATCTTTTATTTAATATACGAATGTGATAACTAAAGCTCATCAAAGCAGATTCGAATAGTCTGCCATATTTCCAAATGAAGAGTGTTGCCAACTTAATCTAGTTGATGAAGCAAATTCACAGTCCCTGATATAGTGTTTATAATATCATACACATTTTGTAAAAAATAAATAAAGAAACGAAAAAACCTTTTATCTGTATTTATTAAACTCAAATCCTTTTATTATTTTCTTTAAATTGTTTTTAAATAACAAATATAATCATTAACAAAAATCTAACCGGCTGTTCTTTACATATGCTCAGTACGGCAGCAGTAGCAGTAAGAATTGCTATATCTCAAGGCCCATATTTATATTTATTAAATAAAATACAAATAGAATGTGTTACGATAGGTCCTTTTGACTACGATATAAACGACAGTTATGTTAGGAAAAGTACCAAAATACATGGGATTACAATTAGTTACAGAGTGTCTCAACAAGATTATATTAATAATTTTACAATGTTCCGTGTCTAGGTTATGTTGATCTAAGTATTTTTAAGGTCTAGTTCACTTTATATTATAGTATTACTTCATATTAATAGTTTTTCATACGGAAAATAAGATTATTCATTGATATTTTTCTCAGTGAAAGTTCCAAATTGTTTTTATTAAAAGTGTAAACAGTGTCTTTGAGACGTATGGCCTAGGCCTAGAATGGAATAGTTCAGTTTAGTTATTTATCAAAAAATATTTCTCGTCCTGTGTAAGTTGATTGTATTTCTTCAGAGATTCCTTGGTTTACTTCTTTATAATAATGTGGTACTTCCTTCTTCTATTTAGTTTGGTTTAGGAGGATTATTTAACTTTTTACTTTAGGTCCACAAATATGAAATTTATAATAATTTAGATTAGTCACTCTCATTTTTAATTCAACCTTTCTTCTTTAGATCCAATAATCAATTTCTTATTTTATTTATTATAACATTTTTGTTGCTAAGGCCTATCTCTGCTTTTATTGGTATCTAATATAACATTTTCTGTCACCCTGGTGATCTCTTAGCATCAACATAAACAAACTTTTAATATTTTATCTTTCTTTTTCTTTAAACTGTTATAACTTTTTTATAAAATCTTTGATCTTTACTTTATTAGTTTCTTTGATCTTCTGATGAAACACTGATTATTTTGACACCACTTTTGATTATCGTCTGTTACATATTTCATGAGTTACCATTTTACACTTTTAATTATTTGTCCCAAAATTATTTATTATTAGTTCTTCTTGTACTTTTCACTTTATTAAAACTATTTGACACATTTAGTAATCATATAACTTAACCTGACATTGTTTATTATCATTTTAATAGAAATTCTTATTCAAAATACCTTAACTGTCTAAGCTTAACATGCCTAGTTTTACAAATCTCTATTACTATTATTTTGGTACTTTCCAGTTAATATAAACATTAGTGTTATTAATATTATCACATATAATATTAATCACTATTACCCAAACTACTTACTAATAACTATTAGTAATAGATAACAATTCCTCTTAACTTACTGTATACAATACAGTTTTTATAAATACAACAAAACCTTATAAGTAAGTTCTTAAACATTGTCCTTCTTACTTATTATTATTAACATTACTTTAACTGTAATAAACATAATTATTAGTCTTAGCTGACATAAATTAAATCATAAAATAAACAATATTTAATTAAGTGTTTAATTAATTATTTCTTGAAACAAAAATTTTGTTTCTTGGTTCTTTTGGTAGGAGTCTTAGAGCATATTTATGTTAACATGATGCATGGCAAAATGCCATGTAACAATATGCATAGGCATATGGGGAGTGGGCGTGTGCGCATGTGAATAACTGTGTTACGAAGTAACAATAAAAAACGAATTATATGAAATAAATTTTATGTAAATCAAATGTCCGAGATAAGACCTGTAACCTCCTTTGACATTAAAATCCTGTACACAAACATCCCCATCTCTTAAACAATCACCATCCTACAAAACAAACTCAAACAGAACTACACACCAGACGATCTTATCAATGAAATAACAGAAACTCTGAACATGATCACAAAACAAAACTACTTCACATATAACAATACATTTTACACACAGAATGATGGTCTACCCATGGGCTCACCCATATCCAGCATTCTAGCAGAAGTCCTCCTCCAACACTTAGAAAAAACAAAAATCCTCATAAACAATGACAGACACTCACATAAAATACTATATTGGCACAGATACGTTGATGACATTCTAATACTATACAGGTGAAACAAAAGACAATGTGGACAGTTACTAACGCATATAAACAAAATACACAGAAACATAACCTTTACTGCCGAATACGAACACAGCAATAGCATAAACTTCTTAGACCTCTCTATCACAAAATTTGAACACAGGCACAAATTCAGTACATACAGAAAACCCACTACAACTGACACACTAATACACAACTCCTCCAATCACCCAATACAACACAAACTAGCTGCCTTCAGAACTATGATACATAGACTTAACAACATCCCACTAGATGAAAAAGACTACAAAGACGAACTAAACACGATACAATATCTAGCAGAATCCAACGGATACGACAGAACAATAGTCAATAAACTCCTACACAAAACACAAAACAAACAAAAGACAAAGACAGAAAACAACAAATTCATAACATTAACTTACATCAACAAACAAACTGAAAAACTAGCCCACAAATTCAAAAAAGCAGGATACAGAATCGCATACAAAACTACTAACAAAACAGAACACACACTATCAAAACACACACACAAAGCACAAAACAAATTCGATCTACCTGGTGTTTACAAACTAAATTGCTCAGATTGCAACAAATTCTACATAGGCCAGACAGGACGTAGCTTCAAATAAAGATACATTGAATGCACAAAGGCACTACACTCCACTACGGAATCCACCTTTGCAAACCACCTCGTTGAAGCAAACCACACATACAAAACCATCGACAATAACATGGACATTCTACAGGTACACACAAAAGGCCGAAAACTAGACACTCTAGTACAATTGGAATTATACAAATGTACGAAAACACATAAAAACGACATCCTAAACGAACAGATACAATTCAAATCACACGCATTATTCGAACATGTCACACCCCACACACACACAATATCGATCTTTCAAAAGTCGATACCGTCGCCAACAACAAGACGGATAGTGCTCCCAACGGCAGCCTCTGAAGAAGCTTTTTAAAAGCGAAAACCGGTTAACGCTATAAGGTAAAACTTTACGTTTTACCCATAAAAAACTTGTGTTCCGAGTTGGTAGTGAATTAATTATATTTAGTCTGAGATAAAACTTACACCAGAATGTATATAGAATAAAGACCTATCTGGTAGAAATATTTGTTCCAGTAATAAAATAAAGAACGAAATATATGAATTTTTTATTAAAAAAAGATTTGTAACCTACAAGGAAAGCAATAAAATTATTCCGGTTTTATTTGCACGTTTTACATTGTTGATAGACAATTTCTTACAAGTAGAATGTTATCTAGACTGTAGCCCTAAGGGTGAGGGAACGTTTTGACTACTGAAATTGGCTAATACATCACAGTCTGTCTCACACCGCTGATGAAGGCGCACATCACGCCGAAACGCGTACGGGAGGAAACAAAGTAAGTTCACAAGTGAAAGTTTAATAACCAATCTTCTATATATTAATGCGTGAAGAGAAAACTTTGTACCCCTTTTTAAGCATATTGCGCGCACGGAGGAGTGTGAGATTTGGCATAGTTAAAGTTTATATGGAGAAGGAGTGCAGAAAGCTAAAATTTGTATATAATATGTGTTACAAATACATTAAATAAAATAAAATAAAACATTCATTTGCACTTGAAAATTCATTTAAACGTTTTCAAACAATGGTAATTGTTAAAAATAAAATAATTTTGTTGCCAGGCAATAAAATTATAATTTTTTCATTTTAGTGTACGTTCATACTGCCAATGTCAAACACATAATAGTCTGTCGTTTGTTTACGTTCATACTGCCAATGTCAAACACATAATAGTCTGTGGTCAAACAGTCGCACAGAGTAGAGATTGTCGCCAAAGAATTTTAAAATGTTGCCAACAAATAATTACTGACAGATTGACTGAATGAGCTGTGAATTTTGTGTGATTTCAAATGTTCCTTTTTCAATAGTCTGTGGAGTGTATGTCCAGGCAAAAAGCGTTTATTTTATATTTTGTATATTAGGTATCTGTGTTTTATATATTAATGTGCAGTTGAAAGTGAAATACAGCTTGCTTAATATACACCTGTTGCAAAAGGAAAATTTTGTACCAGCAATTTGAATTGACTTACTCTCGCCTAATTATTATTGGTGGTTTCAAAAAAGTGAGTACATTTTATTATTTTTAAATTAAACCCTGTCTAATCTTAGTTTCAGTAATTTCATTACATGTTTTTTTTTTACATTCAGATATTCGCACCCACTTCCATTATGCCTCGACATAGAACATTGACGGGTCGGAGTGAGAGACAAAGAAGAAGGAATATATATTCGCGTGAAAGTCAAAATGATAATAGACCAAGTGCAAATTTAAATAGTGTAAATAGTATAAAAAATGATGAAATTATTTTGAGGGATACATTTAAATGCGCACTGAATGTCATTCCAAGAAATTTTAATACTTTTGATTGTGGATTAATGCATTTACAATGCAGGTTTTGCAATGCAAAACATTTCGAATCTGAGGTCACTTTAGGTGAAAGGACTGCATTCACTTCATGTTGTCATAAGGGTAAAGCAATATTACCGGCCTTAAGTCAAAATGAATACTTTAAATCATTGTATGATGGACTAACTTCAAATGAACCTTCAATAAAAAGAAAGTCAAAAAATTATTTTGGAAACATTCGTAAATACAATTCATCATTTGCTATGGTTAGCTCAGAAGCTAAAATTTCGGATACAGTTACGCTTGGAGTGTACCATTTTAAAATACATGATGTTTTTTTATCACAGATCAGGTCCAATGACTGCTGGATATGGTCGCTCACCATGTTATGCGCAATTATATTTTTATGATGTTGACACTGCTGTCAATTATAGATTACGTGAACACTATAATCAAACATGCAATAACAATATAATGCGCGAAATCTCTCTTGAATTGGAACGCATTAATCCTTTCGTTCGGTCATTCATTGCAATGAAAGATCATGGTCAAAGAGTTGAAAATCAAAATAAAGAAACTTGTATGCTCATTAAAGTAAATCGTGATTTAGATCTACGCCGTTATAATGATGCAGTTCAAACTGATGTAGCAGTAATATTTAGTACAGTTGATGGTGAGCCACCCTTTGAACGAAATATGGTTTCGTTTTCAAAAGTTAATGGTACCATTAAAAATATCTCTGTTTTGGATTCATCATTGGACCCTTTATCGTATCCATTACTTTTTCCAAATGGTGATACTGGGTGGCATATCAATATTTCTCATAATGTACCAACTACATCTAATTCAAGAGCTCCCAGAAATAAATTAATCATGCTTCAGTATGCAGCCTATCGACTTGCAATTAGAGAAGATTTTAGCATGTTGCACCATTCACAAAAATTATTTCTGCAGTGGATAGTTGATATGTATGTAAGAATAGAGGGCACAAGGTTACATTTCATTCGACAAAATGAAACAAGTCTTAGGTCTGAAGTTTACAACAATTTAACAGATTGTTTAGAATTGAACCCCAATGCCAATAATGTTGGCCGTAGAGTAATTTTACCATCTTCATTCAATGGATCTCCAAGAAATATGTATCAGAATTATTTAGATGCAATGTTAATTGTACAACATTTCGGAAAGCCTTCTTTGTTTATTACAATGACTTGCAATCCAAGTTGGCCTGAAATAGTTAGCAATGTTGGTGTAGGTGAGTCAGCTAATTTTCGACCTGATATTGTTGTGCGTGTATTCAAGTCCAAACTGAAAGCATTAATTGAGGGCCTTACACTAAAAAAAATCTTCGGTAAAGTTGAAGCACTCATTTATACAATTGAGTTTCAAAAGAGAGGATTGCCTCATGCTCACATTTTACTCTCTTTAAATGAGCAAGATAAAATTGTTAACGCTACCGATATTGATAAAGTTGTATCTGCGGAGATTCCTAACATTCAAACACATCCTACATTTCACGAATGTGTTGTAAAACACATGATGAATGGTCCATGCGGTGTACTTAATCCAAATTCTGTATGTATGAGAGATGGAAAATGCACAAAAGATTATCCAAAACGATTTAATGAATTTACATGTGAATCATTAAATGGATATCCATTATACAGAAGGCGTGATAATGGTATTAATGCTGAAGTTCGCGGTAGTTGCCTCGACAATCGTTATGTTGTACCATACAATCCGTATTTACTTGCCAAATTTAATTGCCATATAAATGTTGAAGTATGCACTACAGTTAAAAGTGTTAAATACATTTATAAATACGTGTATAAAGGCTATGACAGTGCATCTGTTAAATTAGGTTCAGAGAGAAATGAACCAGGTCCAGAAATACAAATTGATGAAGTTAAAAATTTTTTAAATGGCCGTTATGTCGGATCAACTGAAGCTGTATGGCGCATCTATGAATTACCAATGCATTTTCAATCACATGTCATCGTTAGACTTGACATTCATTTACCGCGTAGACAGAATGTTTACTTTCGAGAATGGCAAGAACGTCAAGCAATTGAAAATGCAAGACAAACAAAATTATTAGCATTTTTTGAATTGAATCGATCAGATCCATCAGCGCATGAATATAAGTATATTGAAATTCCTTTGCATTATGTGTGGGAAGATTTCCGAAAAAAATGGAAGAAGAGAAGGCGTGGAGGTGATAAAATCATTACACGCATATATGTAGTATCACCAAAAGACATCGAACTTTTCCATTTACGATTGCTTTTATTACATGTCTGTGGTCCAAAATCATTTGAGGATGTTAGAACATACAATGGAATTATACACACTTCTTTTGTTGAAGCGTGCCATGCTCGCGGCATTGCTTCAAATGATAATGAATGGCGCGAATGTTTAAATGAAGCAAAAGAATTACATTCACCAAAACAAATGCGAAATTTATTTGGTTACATTTGTGCATTAAATGTGCCAGCCAATGCATTGGCGTTATGGAATGAATTTAAAGTATATCTTAGTGAAGATTTTTTGAGAGATTACAACGAAGAAGTATCCTTTAACACAGCTCTATTAGAAATTGAAGATATTTTGAATGTTCATAATTTGTCATATCAAGAACTTGGTTTACCAGTTCCCACGAATTCGCAGAGAACAGACGAAGCAAATGCTATTGATCCAATAGAACAAGAGTTTCTGTTTTGTGAGCATTATGAAACTTCAAATATTGAACAGCGTAATCTAATTGATCGTGTGATTCGTGAAGTTTTGCACCATGATACTGGATCTAATGTTTTTTGTTTAACCGCTCATACAAGTTGTGGAAAAACATTCACACAAACAGCAATCATTCACAAATTAAATTCGCTTAATCTTAGTTGCATTGCAACAGCGTTCAGTGGCATAGCTTCAACTCTATTACTTGGAGGTAGAACTTTACACAATGTGTTTAAATTGCCTATACCCATTTTGGAAAATTCTGTAGCGAATATTACCGCAAATAGTAGCTATGGACGTTACATAAATTCATCATCATTGATAATTATTGATGAAATTTCTATGTGCCCACTGCAAGTGTTGAAAATCATAGATAGATTATTGCAAGATCTATGCGATGAAAATGATAAACATAAACCATTTGGAGTGAAAACGATACTTCTGTGCGGTGATTTTCGGCAAATCTTACCAGTTGTCCCACATGGATCACGTGCAACTTTAATTGAAAATTGTGTCACGAGTTGGCATAAATTTGTTTATTTTCATAAAGTAACGTTTACTCAAAATATGAGAGCCTTACCAAGTGAAATAGAATTTGTCGAATTCTTGAAAAAAATTGGTAATGATGAAGCCCCACAATTCCCTCAGTTTGGTGAAAATATTATTGAAATACCTCAGCAATTAATAGGAGATGAAAATAATATTATTAATGAGGTGTATGGAAATATTTCCGAAAACATACTCTCAGATAACATATTGAAGTCAGTTATTTTAGCACCTAAAAATGATGATTGTAGTTTTATTAATACTGATGTACTTAATCGAATACCAGGTGAATAGAAAACATATCATAGCTACAATAAAATAATTTGTGATGATGACAATGAAATCAATAACTATCCAGTAGAGTTTTTGAATTCTTTGACTGTTAGTGGTTTGCCACCACATAAGTTAGTATTGAAAGTTAATTGCATCGTTTTACTGATCAGAAACTTAAATACAAAGGAAGCATTAGTCAATGGAACAAGAATGCGCATCAAGTGTATGCATCGTAATGCTATTGATTGAGAAGTTTTAACTGGAACCGCACGCAATAAGAGAATTTTGATTCCACGTATAAATTTAACATATTCCGGTACTGTTTTACCATTTAACTTTCAAAGAACTCAATTTCCAATTATACCTGCATTTGCGATGACAATAAATAAGTCTCAAGGACAAACATTCGAAAAAATTGGAATTTTATTGAGGCAGCCAGGTTTTACACATGGTCAATTGTACGTCACAGCAAGTAGAGTTAGATCATTCGATGGTTTGAGATTTTATATTTCCGAGTATAATGGCCAAGGGCATTTAGCAAATGATGAAAGAGTTTTTACAAAAAACATCGCTTACACAGAAGTTCTGAATCATTAAATTCACTTTCAAACTATTTTAAGTTCAATGGACAACATTTATTTTTTTAACCGCCCGGTTTTTTTGATTTAATGAAAAATATATGGAAAAATACGAGGCACGTATTTTTTATTTCATTTTTTATTTTTTATTAATTTTTTATTTAAATTTTATATAATTCGAAAAAGATAGGCAAAATAACTGTGTAGCCTTGGCGAAACCTGGTCAGTATGGCAATAAAAAAAACCCAAGGAAATGTCAAAAAAGCGTTATTGCTTTTTAAATATGGCTTAGCCAAGCTAAACCTCATTTTTCCTGTCTTTCATATTTTTCAAATAACTCGAAAATTAATGCATAGAAAAAAAAATTAAAAAATTATATAAGCTTTGTAGCAGATAATCTTCAAACTGTTTTCGAATTTTGTACCTTACCAAAAATGAAATGTAATCCACTGGAATTGAAAACAATGTATCTTATACTTCTATGAATGTCAAGTGTCATTTTTATTAGCGCTTATTTGATTCAATAATAACATGAAAAAATTAAAACTGACAATGAATTATATCAAAAAATAAATACGAATACAAGCTGTAATTGTGTTTTTTTCAACTGTTACTAACATTAAATTTTAAATTTCATAGGTATTGCAGGGAATTAAGGCAAACAACACACGCTAATGACGTATTTGTACACGCTCGCAGCTGACGTAATAGAACAAAATTCAAAAAAATTATATGCAATGATTATAGAGGTATACTCTTTGACAAAAGAACCTCAATAACGTTCAAACTTAAAAAATTAATGAATTACGGTCGAATTTCGACCACTGGGCGACCACTAGTATTAAACTAGTACATCAGTTGATTTGATCCGTGATGGAATGTAAAGTCAGTCTAGCTTAGATCGCAGAAGAAGCAGTCTAGTGGAAATTAATAACGTGTAATCGTTACCTCTGATTTAGGCGATAGGTCTATCAGGAGTGACAAACTCATATAGTAAAGTTCGCGACTGAATAATCTAGAGTGCTAGTTCGGTAAAGTACAAAAAGGTCTATTCAGCAAAGTTCATTTAGGCATTTATGAACACGTCAAGTTAGCCGGAACAGTGTATTGTAAAATACACCATACCACTCATTAATAATTAGTAATTCAACACTGTTCATAGAAGTACTGAATTCGAAAACGACCCTGAGAGCTGGAAAGTAGGGGGATCCTAGAGGAACACAGGAGGCACAACATTATCCTGACGTCTACCTGAAAGAAACATCTGTCGACACTTCTCAGGAAAAGAGGAGCAACACCGCATTGTTCATCAAACAAGGGAAGTTAAACCATTTATATAAACTAAATCAATTATTAAAACAATTATAAACTAAAAGAGAGAAAAACTTGTACGAATTAAGATTTATATAATTAGAGTGTAGGAAAGAATTATTTTAAGTATAAAGAGAAGGTCAACAGAAACTGTCAATTAATTTTACTTTTACTAGTAATTTTGTACAAACCACTATGTTGTCTTCGGTACTGTCGAGCGCTTTCGGCAGTCAAGCCAGGCAATTCAAGGTTGGTAAATGACTAGTAGAAATATTTGAGACCACTAACACTCCAATACAACAATAATTTTATTTTGCAGAAGAAACTGTTCATTGATTTTATTTGAACAGAAGTAGTAATTTATTTTATTTTAACTACGATTAATTTATTACTTCCATGTTTCATAAGGAAATGGAAGTATGGAGATGGCGAAAAAATCATGTTCGAGATAAGGGTTGATTTTGATTGTACTACCCTCAAAACACGAAGAAAAGTCATTTTCCGAAAAGTGTCTGTGTGTAGAATTTTTTGTAATCCAAACGATAACTGCCGTAAATTAAAACAGAATCAAATAATTTTTTGCATACCTGTCTGAGTTGTAGAGGACTCAAGGCCTATTGATTTTTGTAAAGATCGGTTAAGGGGAAGGGGTAGTTTACATCTATATATAAACATAAATGGAAGAAACTGTTTCTGCTACTTGGGCGCCTGACAAAAAATATTGAATTACAATCATTAATTTAAACATTGCAAACCATTATAAAAATCGGTATGGAGAACCATACATGACTTCCATATTGTAAGATTTATGTTTAAAATAATTTACTTGAGTTCGGTTCGGTATTAGGCGATAACTCTAGACGACCACGTTGATAGAATAAATGCAGATTAGTTATACAGATTGGTTAAGAAGGCACGAGATACTCATCCTTAAATTAATTAAAAAAATTAATTGGATGATCATGAATGAGACGGATAGATTGTGTCGGATAATAAAGTTGATTATTCACAGGAGAATCTCTTACATCTAGAGAAGAAGAACGATTTTAACGATTGCAAATAAACCTAATTAAAGAAACTCGAGCTGAAGAACTACATGTAGGCCTATACACACAGTCCGGTATTACAAACAAAAATAAATATTGCTAATATTTATTGAACTAAAATAAATGTTATTCAAATACTAGAAGTAAACTTTCCCTTTTTATATAATAAAGATTTCAGTGGTATTTTTATAATGATTTGCAATGTTTAAATTAATGATAGTAATTCAATATTTTTTTTCAGGCGCCCAAGAAGCAGAAACAGTTTCTTCCAATTATGTTTATATATATTTGTAAACTACCCCACAATCCGGTATTACAAACGAAAATAAATATAACTCTCTTAAAGCCAAAAGGTGCGTCCCAAATTTGTTTCTTGCTGGTCTTTTATCTGTGTAGCCAATCTCCCTCGCCCCTATGCAAAATGAAAACGCTAATCAGAAAAATATATTTCATATTAGGTAGAAATAGTAATGTCCCGTAAATATTACTGAACAAGAAAACGTCGGAAACAAAAGATTTAAATATATGCTTTTTACTTCCATATTCCTTAAGGAATGGAAGTATGGTGATGGCAAAAAAAATCGTGTGACGATTAAAATAAAAGAAATAATCAAGAAAATAAAAATTGTTAAAAATTAAGGTTGCGAGCTCTTAAGCCATTTAAATCTCACTGTATTAATATAAAATACCTGTATGTACTCAGTATGAGAGGAAGCAGTAATTAGTTAGTTAGAAGATACTCTAATAAAAAGATAAATTGTAAAGAGTTATTAATATCGTATTTAACCCTTTGCTTGTGAGCAGGCGCTGTCCTGTTGATTCCAGACTCGACATGTTTTCCGAGTCTTGTGTAAGTTAGAATAAGATAAAAAAAACTAATGTTAATAATTAAAAATCTGAAGACATAAGTAGTCGCTAAAACAACTGATTTAAATTATGTATATTTGTTTAGGGATAGTTTGTATAAATAAAAATGTTAACTTAAATATAGTTAGGAACTATATTCTCGCGCGGAAATTGCCCCACTAACTTTTGCCCAGTACCAGGCGAAGGGAGCAGAATTTCTCTCTCTTGCAATGGTGACTTCGTACAGTATAGACGTAGGAGCTGTGCTCTTAAAATATGTTAACTATATTTTGTTTCACCTTAAGATGGTGTACCAGATGTAGCTGTTTAAAGCATCTGGATGTGTTAACTAATATAGTCATGTAAATAGACAAGAAATTTAAAGTAAAAAAATCGGAACGTAAAAAAGGAGTGTAACACAAGATGACTTCGTGCTTCAACAAATAACAACAATTCCAAAGTCTTACCTGGAGATGTGAACTATCAGAACCCACAAACTCTACTGCACGTGACAGAATATGCGGATCAGGACATCCGAGAATCTACAAGATCATCATAGATATCTACACAACATATTGTTCAACCTGCGAACTTTGGAGCGCTTTACTGAGGAAGACCTGACCGTGATGACGACGTAGCTGTTCCTGTTTCCCAAGACGGATACCCCAGGACGAGTCTTCAGCATACCAATTAAAAGGTGACTCGATAGCCTGTCTATCGAGGGTTACTAATATTTGTTACACAACACATCTTGAAAGAGACTTTTCAGAAACTATTAACTTTGTAAAGACTTATAAATTAAATCTAAGAATTTCATGTAACTATTCTAACTTCATACGTTGTAACAATTTATATGCTAATGTAGAGTAATATAATTCAAGCAATAATACCATTCTTCCAATAGTTGAATAAAAGAAAGTCTTGCAAGCTAATATCATGAAATGAGTATAATTGAAAGTCTTAACTACAGAAATACAGAAAGTTGACCCGGATCCGAGGTATGGCTATATAGAATCAAGTTTGATCCCAAAGTTTAAAGAAACCTTTCAAATAATTTAATAATTGAATTAGTAATGTCATGGGATCTGTCAGTAAATGTTTTTAAATGTTAAATAAAGAGAAGTCTTCTTGTTACACACATATGAGGAGTGCTTAAATCAATTGTATACCTTGCCATTGTTTCCTTACACAGTTAGTAAGTAATTTGTTATATTAATTATTTGTGATCAATTCTGTTACAACGTAGGCAGCCCATCTAATTAACGGAGTTTAATTACGAGGGGTTCCCTGGATTTGTAACGCGGCGAAAAGACGTTACAAAAGTGCGCCACTCTGCTAATTTTTATAAAAGTTGTTTTAAGCATCGCGACGCAAACAAAATTGCGTCACTCAAAAAAAAGGGAAACAAAGGAAAGAGTTTTAATTGTGTATAGAGTGTCACAAACAAAATTGCATTCACTATGCGTGGATAAATTGTATGATCAATAACTAAATATATAATGTTGATATATGCACTCAGA
Source organism: Magicicada septendecula (assembly GCA_034769895.1). Lineage (NCBI taxonomy): Eukaryota > Metazoa > Arthropoda > Insecta > Hemiptera > Cicadidae > Magicicada > Magicicada septendecula. The sequence continues at coordinate 758,014,415 of CM068368.1, read as the reverse complement.
AAGTTACTTTACTAAATGTAATGTTCAAAATATATTTAATAGTGTATTAAGTTACGTAGATGGTAGTATGTATAAGTAAAATATCCTTAGCGTCATACAATGCATGTAGATTTTGCATTCTATAGGCCAGTAGGAACCTGCATAATTCGATATAATTACTTGCATACATGAATTTTGACCAAACATAACAATTTTGGTCAACCGAACAATCTGTAACAGGTTTGTTTACGACAATCTATGACCTGTTGTTTCCTGAATCATTCTGCACAGTGTATATCCAACTATCTAGCTTACATACACTAGTATGTGTTATAAAAAAAAATTTGATTAAAAATAACTTTGTTAATAATAATAAAGTAATTAAGTAGAAGTTCGTGATTTAAAACTTGTGAACAAAATAAGTAATTATTTAATTGAGAAAAGTTTATGAATGAACGGAGCCAAAGTGTTGTCTAAGCGGAATAATAATAATAGAATCTAGCGTCTGCGCTCCCCTTCTCTTGTTTAAACCGGTATACAGTAGTTGTGTTATTCAGTCGCATTGTGGAGAACAATAAGAGTAAAACCCCCTTTCTCACTGACACGCTCAACCCTCCTTTGTTAACTAAATATGTAGGCCACCCTCTGACCTACATTCCAGTAAACAGCTGATCGGCTATTTAACCTTGAAAAATATGTGTGTGTGATTTCTGTCTCTCCCTTAGAAGAGAAATTGTTCTTTTCTAATTTGTGTAAATTGATTACTTATGAATTTATTATATGTATATGTAATATATGTGTAATATACTAGTATTAATTTTAAGTACGTGCTAATGTGTTAGAACAAAATGGCCCAATTTAACCCGGATTTGTTATTAAAAGACGAGCTGTCTTACGAAGCCCTTTTGCGTGGACTACCCCATGCTGATGTAACAGTCGCGGAATTACGAAGTTCAATTCGCGAATGTGGATTTGATGCGCCCGTGCAATTAAACAATCTAAGCCAACTCGATTATGAAAGCGAGAAAGAAATTTGTAATGCCAAGTATAGTGAACTATACTTATTGTCTCAAACACTCCAAGACGAGAAATCTCCAGCAAAAATTTTGCGGACTACCCAGAGAATAGAGCATTTAACCAGGCGAATAAAAAATTTGTCGATCTGGCCGAATCTCACAGAAATTGCACAAAAGCTTAGTTGATGTACAAAAGCTAGCAGACGAAGCTCTACGCCGCTTACCTTCAATTATCAACGATTTAAGACGAAAATCCGACTCATTCAGGATGGACGAAATAGAGAAATCATTAATGAAATTACACATCTCCCCAGTACAATCCCCCACCACTGGTTTACCTCCGCCTAACTCGGATCGGAACTCACCTATCGTATCGCAAGTGCAAGCGAACCCAGAACAAAAAACTGATACAGATGTAAATGTCCCTCCTCCCGAGCATTTTCAGTTTCGTCCCGGAAATAATGAATTGACCAACACCCCCAATGAATCTAATCGCCCTCATCGAGGAATTACCCCTATGAACTATAACGCAGATCTATACGGAAAAATGACTCACCCTGTGGAGAAGATTTTAACCGAAATCCCCTATACAGATGGTTTAAATGTTTCCAAGTTACTAACATTTATTAGTTATCTTCTTCAGATAAAGGATCTACAGCAGCTGAATGACTGGCAAATTTTACAAGTTCTGTTACCAAAGTGTAAACCCCCGTTAAAAAATCGTGTGCTAGAAGCCCTAACCTCTACTTTCCCAGTAGAAGAGCTACATAGCTCTTTAATAAAATACTTTATTCCCACCGGCATCTATGAGGAAATAAAAAGGAAGACAGTACTCGGAGTACAAGGACATCAGGAGAGATTAGCTCACTACATCTCCGATATTAGGAAGTCCTCTCGACTATTACGTGTAAGCTGGAATGAAACACAACTGGTGGACACCATTTTAGTAGGCGTGTCACCTGAAGAAAGATCTCGACTGTCATTGATGAATAGACCCAATACAATTGCTGATCTAGAACAGTGCAGTATCCATTCTTCAAATGTATGGTACTCAGATCAAAATGAGAAGCAATGAAAACCTCTGGAACTAATAGACAACAATTGCGAGCACTACTGCCTGATGTAACAACCTCGTATGAAAGACAAGTTTCTAGTAGACCTCACCATGTGCGCAAAGCGGGTAAGTTAACTGTAAACCCAGATAAAGCGGAAACCAAGTACCCACCTCGCAGGAAACCCACCTGTTATAATTGTGGCAAATATGGGCACATAAGAAGAGAGTGCAAAAGTAAGCCATTGGAACGGAATAACCCCAATTCAAAAAAACATGTAAGGTAGGGAGACCCGAAAACCTGTGTCTTCCGCAGCTACTCAAAATTGGGTAAACTAAAAGAAACCAGTAATAATAATAAGAATGAATTATTCTGTAACCAAGTGAAAAACAAAAAAGGTGCGAAAGAAATCGACCCCTATGTGCGAGAATTTCGTGAAAAGTGTAATGCGATTAATAGATGTAAATGGAAAAAAATCTACTACCATTAATACAAGTCGACTTAGGCGTTACATTCCCCATCGCCTTAATTGATTCGGGATCTAGTAGAAGCTTAATCAGCCAAGAATTAGCGGACATGTTAGCTAAACATCATCTAGTAAAACGGAACCAACCTGTGAATATAAAGTGTGCTACCGCTGATAAACGTAAAATAAATATAAACCTGAGCATTACCGTTAAGGTTAAAATAAAAAACCTAAGTTGGATGTTTACAATATTAGTATGTAAAGAATTAGGACCTGATTTAATATTAGGTGCAGATTTTATTAGTAAGACAGGAATGATTCTTGACATCTACGAGCGAGAATTTTATTTCAGATTTGACCGTGCAAGAAAACATAAATTTGATTGTAATGAAGATAAACGTTGTTCATCTACTGCACATGTAATACACCAAGAATCAGATTTATCTCACCTAGAACGAAGAGATAGAGTCAAAATAGTAAAACTAATAAAAGAATTTTCCTCGGTTCTTACACCAAAACTAGGACTTACGGACCTAATAGAGTATAAAATTAATCTGAGTGATCAGAAAGTAATACGAATACCTCCGTACAAGTTGTCGCCTCCCAAGATGGAAGTCATGCGGAACCATATCAATAAGTTATTGGACCAAGGAGTCATAGAACCCTCTACGTCCCCATATTCTTCACCCTCCTTTTTAGTACCGAAAGGACCAGATAAACACCGACTAGTTGTAGACTACAGGCAATTAAATAAAAGAATAGAATTTGAATCAATCCCTCTTCCAGACATCCATGGTGCGTTTCATTATTTTACTAAAGCTATGGTTTTTACGGTAATGGATCTAAATCAAGCTTTTCACCAAATACCTCTTTCAGAAGAATCCAAACGTCTAACCGCGTTTGCAGTTCCTTTTAACTTGTACCAATTTACTAGGGTACCCTTTGGAATATCTCAAGGAAGTTCCGTATGTAGTAGACTATTGGAGAAGATATTTCACGACATTAAATTTAAATATGTGTACCACTATTTGGACGACATCGTAATATACAGTGAATCAATGGAACAACATCTCAGACATTTGCGTGAAGTGTTATCTCGTTTACTAAGAGCAGGATTAACGGTGAACCCAAATAAGGTAAGTTTTGCTGTCCCTCAGTTTTCTTTCTTAGGACACATCGTGAAAGCGAATGGAAAGGTAAGCATTGACCCCGAACGTACCCGTGGTATTAGAGAATTTGCACCCCCACGAGATGGAAAAGGTATAGCCCGATTTTTAGGTATGGTGAATTATTTCCACAAATATATTCCCCATCTTGCCGAAATAGCAGCACCCCTAAACTCCTTACGAAAGAAGGGAACGAAGTTCGAATGGAGCTCAATACATCAAAACGCGTTTGAGCAACTTAAAGAAAGCATTATATCTCCCCCAGTTTTGCAATTAGCTGATTTCACAAAACCATTCGTCGTGCAAACCGACAGTTCCAGTGTAGCGTTAGGTGCAGTGATATACCAAGAGGTAGATAACTGTAGACTACCAATTAGTTATGCATCACGAACACTGAGCGATCAAGAAAGAAAGTATTCTGCATATGAATTGGAATGTTTAGCAATTGTTTTTGCATTCGAAAAGTTTAAACCCTTCCTAGAACATAAAGAATTTCTTTTGGAAACCGACAATCAGGCGTTATCATGGTTATTGAATCACCCTAAACAATTAGGACGAATTGGCAGATGGATATTGAAATTGAACTGCTACAAATTCAGAGTGCAGCATAGTAAAGGTCAAAATGTAGTCGCCGATACCCTGTCCCGTATGTTCCAGTCACCCACTAAAACTTCCGAAAACATAGTGAAGCCGGAAATAGCAAGTGCGAACGCTGTAATTACTGAATTCCCCCTTGCCTTTACAAACATTGCCCTGTATCAACAACAAGACCCCTTACTGAAGCCTATTATAGAACAACTTACCCAAGGTATTAAATCCGAGAAGTACGTATTGAGTAAGAATGTACTGTGTCTCAAAATAAGAGACGGAAAGGAATTAAGAATAATAGCCCCGGATGTAATTAAGCCCATGCTAATGGAATACTTCCATTCATCTACCATAGGAGCCCATATGGGAATCAATAAGACGATACATCGTATTCGAAAGGAATATCATTGGAACAATATGAACTGCGAAATAGCTACCTTCGTAAAGAAATGTTCATTATGCGCCCTTAGCAAACCCGCCAGAAATACTCAAGTAAGCCAATTGATATCAGAAATCCCAAAGAGCCCTTTTTCGAAACTTTATCTAGATTTCTCAGGTCCGTATCCACGATCAAAATCAGGAAATACCATGTTACTGATATGTGTAGATTCGTTCACCAAATTTGTTTGGATGTATCCCATGCGACAAGCATTAGCGTCGACAACAGTTAAAATACTACAGGAAAGATTATTTAAAGATTACGGTACTCCAGTACGTATAGTATCTGATAACGGTCCGCAGTTTAAAGCAAAAGAATTTAAGAATATGTGTTTCAAGTTAGGGATAGACCATATAACCACTACAGAGTATCGACCGCAAGGCAATATTGCTGGAAGGTATCTACGAAACCTCAAATCTGCGCTAATCGCCTATCATGCGAACGATCACACGTCGTGGGACCAAAATCTATCCTGGATTCAATACGCTTTTAATTCAGCTTACCACGAAGGTTACAAGTCGACCCCGTTCGAGTTACTATACAAGTATCGACCAAACCACCCTTTGTCTACAAGATGGAATATACACGATCTGCTGCCTCCGCAAATAACGGATAAGCAGATAAAGCGAATATGGAACAAAGCCCGCTCTAACTTAAGAGCAAGCTTGGAAAAATCCAGAAGATACCACGAGAAAGGTAATCATAGCAACTCAGTCAGGTACCAAGTAGGTGACTTAGTAATGTACAAGACTCACCCCATTAGTAGTGCGATTGATAAGACCACCTCGAAACTATCATTCAGATGGTGTGGCCCTTACCAAATCCAAAAGTACCTAACTCCGGTTACAGTAGCCCTGTGCGAACCTGCAACTCAGAAATATGTGCAGAGAACGCATATTTCACAACTAAAGTTGTATAAGAAGAAGTGACGGTATAGTATAACCCAAAAAAGAAAAGGGAATACTAGGCAGTAAAGAAAATTATATTTCTGAAACCGCGTGAAAAATGTAAAACGTAGAGTTTGGAAACGAGGCCTGATCAACCTGAGTTCCAGTTCTGCAAAGCATGCATTAATGAATAATCATTAACTAGATGGGTACTAACACTCATTAACTACATGAGTTATATAGGACTCACAGAAGAAAAGATAGAATTCTAAATAGTAAAGATTTAGAAAGTTACTCTATAGAAGAGAGAGTAAGACAATCAGAAAAACCGGTAGTAAAATTAAGTGATAGAGATAAGAAAGAGTTTTGTGTTTTAATTGTGTAAATATTTAGTGTAAATAGTCTGTAAAAAAAAAAAAAAAAGGTAGTTCATAAGAATATAAAGTGTACTGTGTTATAACTATAGGTAATAACTATGTGGACAACGTTGTAAAGTGTACAACAACTATGTGAAAGAAATTACACACACTAACCCCATTCAATATCCCAGTGCCCAATAGTGAGTTAGACTCAAAAAAGCTTAACCGTAGCGTGCAATTTAAGCGGTGGAGTATGTGACGATTTAAATAAAAGAAATAATCAAGAAAATAAAAATTTTTAAAAATTAAGGTTGCGAGCTCTTAAGCCATTTAAATCTCACTGTATTAATATAAAATACCTGTATGTACTCAGTATGAGAGGAAGCAGTAATTAGTTAGTTAGAAGATACTCTAATAAAAAGATAAATTGTAAAGAGTTATTAATATCGTATTTAACCCTTTGCTTGTGAGCAGGCGCTGTCCTGTTGATTCCAGACTCGACATGTTTTCCGAGTCTTGTGTAAGTTAGAATAAGATAAAAAAAATTAATGTTAATAATTAAAAATCTGAAGACATAAATAGTCGCTAAAACAACTGATTTAAATTATGTATATTTGTTTAGGGATAGTTTGTATAAATAAAAATGTTAACTTAAATATAGTTAGGAACTATATTCTCGCGCGGAAATTGCCCCACTAACTTTTGCCCAGTACCAGGAGAAGGGAGCAGAATTTCTCTCTCTTGCAATGGTGACTTCGTACAGTATAGACGTAGGAGCTGTGCTCTTAAAATATGTTAACTATATTTTGTTTCACCTTAAGATGGTGTACCAGATGTAGCTGTTTAAAGCATCTGGATGTGTTAACTAATATAGTCATGTAAATAGACAAGAAATTTAAAGTAAAAAAATCGGAACGTAAAAAAGGAGTGTAACACAAGATGACTTCGTGCTTCAACAAATAACAACAATTCCAAAGTCTTACCTGGAGATGTGAACTATCAGAACCCACAAACTCTACTGCACGTGACAGAATATGCGGATAAGGACATCCGAGAATCTACAAGATCATCATAGATATCTACACAATATATTGTTCAACCTGCGAACTTTGGAGCGCTTTACTGAGGAAGACCTGACCGTGATGACGACGTAGCTGTTCCTGTTTCCCAAGACGGATACCCCAGGACGAGTCTTCAGCATACCAATTAAAAGGTGACTCGATAGCCTGTCTATCGAGGGTTACTAATATTTGTTACACAACACATCTTGAAAGAGACTTTTCAGAAACTATTAACTTTGTAAAGACTTATAAATTAAATCTAAGAATTTCATGTAACTATTCTAACTTCATACGTTGTAACAATTTATATGCTAATGTAGAGTAATATAATTCAAGCAATAATACCATTCTTCCAATAGTTGAATAAAAGAAAGTCTTGCAAGCTAATATCATGAAATGAGTATAATTGAAAGTCTTAACTACAGAAATACAGAAAGTTGACCCGGATCCGAGGTATAGCTATATAGATTCAAGTTTGATCCCAAAGTTTAAAGAAACCTTTCAAATAATTTAATAATTGAATTAGTAATGTCATGGGATCTGTCAGTAAATGTTTTTAAATGTTAAATAAAGAGAAGTCTTCTTGTTACACACATATGAGGAGTGCTTAAATCAATTGTATACCTTGCCATTGTTTCCTTACACAGTTAGTAAGTAATTTGTTATATTAATTATTTGTGATCAATTCTGTTACAACGTAGGCAGCCCATCTAATTAACGGAGTTTAATTACGAGGGGTTCCCTGGATTTGTAACGCGGCGAAAAGACGTTACAATCGTGTTCGAGATTATTGCAGATTCTGATTGTACTACACTCAAAACATGAAAAAAAGTCGTTTTCCGAAAAGTGTCTGTGTGTGTATCTGTCTGTGTGTAGATTTTTTTTCTATGGCAAACGATAACTGCCGCAAATTCAAACAGAATCAAATAATTTTTTGCATACAGCCCTGATTTGTAGAATACTCATGACCTATTGTTTTTAGTGAAGATCGGTTGAGGCAATGGGGTAGTTTACCAGCAACGGTTTTTTTTTATCAAGAGAAATTTTTTTTTTGGCAAACGATAACAGCCGCAAATTCAAACAGAATCAAATAATGTTTCGCATACAGCCCTAAATTGTAGAGGTCTCAAGGACTTTCGATTTTGGTGAAGATCGGTTAAGGGAAAGGGGTAGTTTACCAGCAACGTTTTTTTAACAAGGGTATTTTATATGGCAAACGATAACAGCCGCAAATTCAAACAGAATCAAATAATGTTTTACATACAGCCCTGATTTATAGAGTTCTCAAGACCTATTGTTTTTGGTGAAGATCGGTTAAGGGGAAGGGGTAGTTTACCGGCAACATTTTTTTATCAAGCGTATTTTCTATGGCAAAAGATAACAGCCGCAAATTCAAACAGAATCAAATAATGTTTTGCATACGTCACTGAATTGTAGAGGTCTCAAGGACTTTCGATTTTGGTGAAGATCGGTTAAGGGGAAGGGGTAGTTTACCTGCAACCTTTTACGTTTTAACAAGAGTAAAGTACTTGAAAATTCATTTAACTTTTTGAAACAATGGTAATTGTTAAAAATAAAATAATTTTGTTGCCAGGCAATATAATTATAAATTTTTCATTTTAATGTAAATCTGTACATTGTATAAAGTAAAGTCGGTCCGTTTTCTCTCTGTGTTTGAAATCGCTAATCTCAGGAAGTACTGAACGGATTTTATTCAAGTTTTCGCCAATAGATAGAGTGTCTATCGAGGAACATTTATATGTATAATTAATACATATATGTTGTACATTAGCTTAGCTATCACGGTTTATGTCAAGTAAGTGGTATAGTTTACATCTTATATATAAAAATGAATGTTTCTTTGTTTGTCCCGTATGCGTTCCTATACCATTCATCCGATTGCGATGAAACTTCGGTGAGTTGTTGTGCGCACGTCCGCGAAGGTTTCTTCCACATCTCCTCCTAAACCACTGTACCGATTTCAACCAAACTTGGCACAAATATTTTACGCAACGGGGGAACCAACATAGGATAGGTGTTTTTTCTATGCGGTCCTTTTGGGGATTCTTTGGGGTCTTCCACATCGCCTCCTAAACCACTGGACCGATTTCAACCAAACTTGGCACAAATATTTTACGCAAAGGGAGAACCAACATAGGACAAGTGTTTTTTTCGATACGATCCTTTGGGGGGTCCTTTGGGGTCTTCCACGTCTCCACCTAAACCATTGGACCGATTTCAACCAAACTTGGCACAAATATTTTACGCAACGGGAGAACCAACATAGGACAGGTGTTTTTTTCGATACGATCTTCTGGGGGGTCCTTTGCGGTCTTAAAACTATTAGATCTGGTTTCTATGGCAACCCAATAGAATAGATTCTGTTCTAAATATATTATCGCATTAAATTGAAGACCACGCGAACGAAGTTGTGGGCAACAGCTATTTATTTTTAAGAAGCCTACTTTAATTAAACTTTATTAATTAAACTAACATTTTCATTACGTACAACGTGAAACTCCGTAGCGAAGCACGGGTATTCTGCTAGTCATGTATAAGAGAAAATATATCGTGCGTGGCAGGCAAGCATATCTCAGTTATGTACTCTTTACGTTTCCATTTTATTATTATCACTACCGCAATAAAAAGGCTGGGAAGACACACACACACACACACACACACACACACACACAATTCGAGTTATTTCTGGCCTCATTCATGTTTATTTTCTTACATTTGCACGGTTTTTAAATGGAAAGTGATGAACCCGCACCAACATAAAGCATGCAAGCCGAAAAGTGTCCAGCGTGGATAGCGATTTGCTTCCTGTGGATCGCTGGGCAGTGTTACTGCACGTGTTTACAGAGGAACGATTCATAGACAGACTTTTCGTCTGTAGGGAATGAACCCTCTGCAAGATGCTGAGGGTCCATGAGTGACTTCGGAGCGCTCCTTCTTTTCCGCGTGTTTGTTCTGTGAAACGTACACTGTAGATTCGCAGATTTATTCTAAGCAACGCTCAATAGGAAATGTTGAAAATTTTTGTGCACGGTGAACCCTCATACACACTAAACCTGCTCTGATGTTTTAATTACGGACATCATAATATTAAAACTTTGGAAACTTGAGCACTACTTAATGGAGATCAATCATTAACTTATACAAGCCATTAATTTTGTGCATATTTTTTATATATATGTGTATAACGTTATCGGCAACAAAGAAGTAGTTTTTGTTAAAATTCCTTCCCGGGATATTTGGCCATAGTCCAATGTTTTCTACAAAACCAGACGTTTCGGCAATGTCATTGACTTCCATCATTAGTGAAAATCGAGTGCGATAACGTGAGGTGGTATATGTTAGTGACCACAGTACTGTGGTTAAGGCTGAAGCAGTAAGTAGAAAGAAGTAGTTTCTATGGTAATATTTCATTTGAAAATGATTTTAAAAATAAATCTTAGAATATGGAAGTCATGTATGGTTCTCCATACCGATATTTTGAATTAGGAGGACAGTGTAGGCATAAAAACAATTTGAATGGTGTGTTTTACTTCCATATTCCTTAAGGAATGGAAGTATGGTGATGGCAAAAAAATCGTGTTCGAGATTATTGCAGATTCTGATTGTACTACACTCAAAACATGAAAAAAGTCGTTTTCCGAAAAGTGTCTGTGTGTGTGTCTGTCTGTCTGTGTGTCTATCTGTGTGTCTATCTGCGTGTAGATTTTTTTTCTATGGCAAACGATAGCTGCCGCAAATTCAAACAGAATCAAATAATTTTTTGCATACAGCCCTGATTTGTAGAGTACTCAGACCTATTGTTTTTGGTGAAGATCGGTTGAGGGAAAGGGGTAGTTTACCTGCAACGGTTTTTTTTATCAAGGGAAATTTTTTTTTTGGCAAACGATAACAGCCGCAAATTCAAACAGAATTAAATAATGTTTTGTATACAGCCCTGAATTGTAGAGGTCTCAAGATGTTTTGTTTTTGGTGACGATCGGTTAAGGGAAAGGGGTAGTTTATTTGCAACGTTTTATGTTTTAACAAGGGTATTTCCTATGGCAAACGATAACAGCCACAAATTCAAACAGAATCAAAAGATTATTTGCATACAGCCCTAAATTGTAGAGTTCTCAAGACCTATTGTTTTTGGTGAAGATCGGTTAATGGAAAGGGGTAGTTTACCTGCAACTTTTTTTAACAAGTGTATTTCCTATGGCAAACGATAACAGCCGCAAATTCAAACAGAATCAAATAATTTTTTGCATACATCACTGAATTGTAGAGGTCTCAAGGACTTTCGATTTTGGTGAAGATCGGTTAAGGGGAAGGGGTAGTTTACCTGCAACCTTTTACGTTTTAACAAGAGTAAAGTACTTGAAAATTCATTTAACTTTTTGAAACAATGGTAATTGTTAAAAATAAAATAATTTTGTTGCCAGGCAATATAATTATAAATTTTTCATTTTAATGTAAATCTGTACATTGTATAAAGTAAAGTCGGTCCGTTTTCTCTCTGTGTTTGAAATCGCTAATCTCAGGAAGTACTGAACGGATTTTATTCAAGTTTTCGCCAATAGATAGAGTGTCTATCGAGGAACATTTATATGTATAATTAATACATATGTTGTACATTAGCTTAGCTATCACGGTTTATGTCAAGTAAGTGGTATAGTTTACATCTTATATATAAAAATGAATGTTTCTTTGTTTGTCCCGTATGCGTTCCTATACCATTCATCCGATTGCGATGAAACTTCGGTGAGTTGTTGTGCGCACGTCCGCGAAGGTTTCTTCCACATCTCCTCCTAAACCACTGGACCGATTTCAACCAAACTTGGCACAAATATTTTACGCAAAGGGAGAACCAATATAAAACAAGTGTTTTTTCGATACGATCCTTTGGGGGGTCCTTTGGGGTCTTTCACGTCTCCACCTAAACCATTCGACCGATTTCAACCAAACTTGGCACAAATATTTTACGCAACGGGAGAACTAACATAGGGCAGGTGTTTTTTTCGATACGATCCTCTGGGGGGGTCCTTTGCGGTCTTAAGAAACTATTAGATCTGTTTACTATGGCAACCCAATAGAATATATTCTGTTCTAAATATATTATCGCATTAAATTGAAGACCATGCGAACGAAGTTGTGGGCAACAGCTATTTATTTTTAAGAAGCCTACTTTAATTAAACTTTATTAATTAAACTAACATTTTCATTACGTACAACGTGAAACTCCGTAGCGAAGCACGGGTATTCTGCTAGTCATGTATAAGAGAAAATATATCGTGCGTGGCAGGCAAGCATATCTCAGTTATGTACTCTTTACGTTTCCATTTTATTATTATCACTACCGCAATAAAAAGGCTGGGAAGACACACACACACACACACACACACACACACACACACACACACACACACACACACACACACACACACACACACACACACACACACACACACACACACACACACACACACACACACACACACACACACACACACACACACACACACACACACACACACACACACACACACACACACACACACACACACACACACACAATACGAGTTATTTCTGGCTTCATTAATGTTTATTTTCTTACATTTGCACGGTTTTTAAATGGAAAGTGATGAACCCGCACCAACATAAAGCATGCAAGCCGAAAAGTGTCCAGCGTGGATAGCGATTTGCTTCCTGTGGATCGCTGGGCAGTGTTACTGCACGTGTTTACAGAGGAACGATTCATAGACAGACTTTTCGTCTGTAGGGAATGAACCCTCTGCAAGATGCTGAGGGTCCATGAGTGACTTCGGAGCGCTCCTTCTTTTCCGCGTGTTTGTTCTGTGAAACGTACACTGTAGATTCGCAGATTTATTCTAAGCAACGCTCAATAGGAAATGTTGAAAATTTTTGTGCACGGTGAAACCTCATACACACTAAACCTGCTCTGATGTTTTAATTACGGACATCATAATATTAAAACTTTGGAAACTTGAGCACTACTTAATGGAGATCAATCATTAACTTATACAAGCCATTAATTTTGTGCATATTTTTTATATATATGTGTACAACGTTATCGGCAACAAAGAAGTAGTTTTTGTTAAAATTCCTTCCCGGGATATTTGGCCATAGTCCAATGTTTTCTACAAAACCAGACGTTTCGGCAATGTCATTGACTTCCATCATTAGTGAAAATCGAGTGCGATAACGTGAGGTGGTATATGTTAGTGACCACAGTACTGTGGTTAAGGCTGAAGCAGTAAGTAGAAAGAAGTAGTTTCTATGGTAATATTTCATTTGAAAATGATTTTAAAAATAAATCTTAGAATATGGAAGTCATGTATGGTTCTCCATACCGATATTTTGAATTAGGAGGACAGTGTAGGCATAAAAACAATTTGAATGGTGTGTTTTACTTCCATATTCCTTAAGGAATGGAAGTATGGTGATGGCAAAAAAATCGTGTTCGAGATTATTGCAGATTCTGATTGTACTACACTCAAAACATGAAAAAAGTCGTTTTCCGAAAAGTGTCTGTGTGTGTGTCTGTCTGTCTGTGTGTCTATCTGTGTGTCTATCTGCGTGTAGATTTTTTTTCTATGGCAAACGATAGCTGCCGCAAATTCAAACAGAATCAAATAATTTTTTGCATACAGCCCTGATTTGTAGAGTACTCAGACCTATTGTTTTTGGTGAAGATCGGTTGAGGGAAAGGGGTAGTTTACCTGCAACGGTTTTTTTTATCAAGGGAAATTTTTTTTTTGGCAAACGATAACAGCCGCAAATTCAAACAGAATTAAATAATGTTTTGTATACAGCCCTGAATTGTAGAGGTCTCAAGATGTTTTGTTTTTGGTGACGATCGGTTAAGGGAAAGGGGTAGTTTATTTGCAACGTTTTATGTTTTAACAAGGGTATTTCCTATGGCAAACGATAACAGCCACAAATTCAAACAGAATCAAAAGATTATTTGCATACAGCCCTAAATTGTAGAGTTCTCAAGACCTATTGTTTTTGGTGAAGATCGGTTAATGGAAAGGGGTAGTTTACCTGCAACTTTTTTTAACAAGTGTATTTCCTATGGCAAACGATAACAGCCGCAAATTCAAACAGAATCAAATAATTTTTTGCATACATCACTGAATTGTAGAGGTCTCAAGGACTTTCGATTTTGGTGAAGATCGGTTAAGGGGAAGGGGTAGTTTACCTGCAACCTTTTACGTTTTAACAAGAGTAAAGTACTTGAAAATTCATTTAACTTTTTGAAACAATGGTAATTGTTAAAAATAAAATAATTTTGTTGCCAGGCAATATAATTATAAATTTTTCATTTTAATGTAAATCTGTACATTGTATAAAGTAAAGTCGGTCCGTTTTCTCTCTGTGTTTGAAATCGCTAATCTCAGGAAGTACTGAACGGATTTTATTCAAGTTTTCGCCAATAGATAGAGTGTCTATCGAGGAACATTTATATGTATAATTAATACATATATGTTGTACATTAGCTTAGCTATCACGGTTTATGTCAAGTAAGTGGTATAGTTTACATCTTATATATAAAAATGAATGTTTCTTTGTTTGTCCCGTATGCGTTCCTATACCATTCATCCGATTGCGATGAAACTTCGGTGAGTTGTGCGCACGTCCGCGAAGGTTTCTTCCACATCTCCTCCTAAACCACTGTACCGATTTCAACCAAACTTGGCACAAATATTTTACGCAACGGGAGAACCAACATAGGATAGGTGTTTTTTTCGATGGGGTCTTTTGGGGGTTCTTTGGGGTCTTCCACATCGCCTCCTAAACCACTGGACCGATTTCAACCAAACTTGGCACAAATATTTTACGCAAAGGGAGAACCAACATAGGACAAGTGTTTTTTCGATACGATCCTTTGGGGGGTCCTTTGGGGTCTTTCACGTCTCCACCTAAACCATTGGACCGATTTCAACCAAACTTGGCACAAATATTTTACGCAACGGGAGAACTAACATAGGGCAGGTGTTTTTTTCGATACGATCCTCTGGGGGGGTCCTTTGCGGTCTTAAAACTATTAGATCTGTTTACTATGGCAACCCAATAGAATATATTCTGTTCTAAATATATTATCGCATTAAATTGAAGACCACGCGAACGAAGTTGTGGGCAACAGCTATTTATTTTTAAGAAGCCTACTTTAATTAAACTTTATTAATTAAACTAACATTTTCATTACGTACAACGTGAAACTCCGTAGCGAAGCACGGGTATTCTGCTAGTCATGTATAAGAGAAAATATATCGTGCGTGGCAGGCAAGCATATCTCAGTTATGTACTGTTTACGTTTCCATTTTATTATTATCACTACCGCAATAAAAAGGCAGGGAACACACACACACACACACACACACACACACACACACACACACACACACACACACACACACACACACACACACACACACACACACACACACACACACACACACACACACACACACACACACACACACACACACACACACACACACACACACACACACACACACACACACACACACACACACACACACACACACACACACACACACACACACACACACACACACAATTCGCGTTATTTCTGCCCTCATTCATGTTTATTTTCTTACATTTGCACGGTTTTTAAATGGAAAGTGCCGAACCTATACCAACATAACGCATGCAAGCCGAAAAAGTGTCCAGCGTGGATAGCGATTTGCTTCCTGTGGATCGCTGGGCAGTGTAACTGCACGTGTTTACAGAGGAACGATTCATAGACAGACTTTTCGTCTTTAGGGAATGAACCCTCTGCAAGATGCTGAGGATCCATGAGTGACTTCGGAGCGCTCCTTCTTTTCCGCGTGTTTGTTCTGTGAAACGTACACTGTAGATTCGCAGATTTATTCTAAGCAACGCTCAATAGGAAATGTTGAAAATTTTTGTGCACGGTGAACCCTCATACACACTAAACCTGCTCTGATGTTTTAATTATGGACATCATAATATTAAAACTTTGGAAACTTGAGCACTACTTAATGGAGATCAATCAATAACTTATACAAGCCATTAATTTTATGCATATTTTTTATATATATGTGTACAACGTTATCGGCAACAAAGAAGTAGTTTTTGTTAAAATTCCTTCCCGGGATATTTGGCCGTAGTCCAATGTTTTCTACAAAACCAGACGTTTCGGCAATGCCATTGACTTCCATCATCAGTGAAAATCGAGTGCGATAACGTGAGGTGGTATATGTTAGTGACCACAGTACTGTGGTTAAGGCTGAAGCAGTAAGTAGAAAGAAGTAGTTTCTATGGTAATATTTCATTTCGAAAATGATTTTAAAAATAAATCTTAGAATATGGAAGTCATGTATGGTTCTCCATACCGATTTTTTATAGACGTAGCATTAGGGACAGATGTGCGCACACGCTCTTTGTCTGAGACATCTAAGCGCGTCAACATAAACGTTACAGTGATGTATTTCGACTTTCGTTATCGCGTTTCCTGAAGCATATTTCCCGAGACTCCGCAGAAAAATTACCAGGAGACCTTTAAAAAAAACAGGCTTATTTAAAATTTGTGCACAGGATTTTTTTTACTGAAAATTAAATACTTGTGAAGAACAGATTTCAACTGAAACAGTTTCAATTACGTAAAGTGTATTTATATACTTTATCGTTTGTTGAAAACCAAATTTTTTGCGAAGTCTCAAAGTTCTTACCGTCACCGCGGTTAAAACCGCGAACACAACTTTCAGGAACATGAATTAAGAATGCCGTTAAGCATGAATTATCTTATGTCGTTGTTGATAACATCTGTTTTAAATGCGCCTTGTAAAATTATTTTTTTGCGACAAATTGAAAATAAATGTTTCCACAGAAACCTGGATTGTTATTGTTGCTAATTATCGCGTAAACGCCAATAATTAATATCCTGTTAATTTCATTATATTCTTTGTAATATTTAGTAACCACTCTTTTACTAATTGAAGATACTTATGCGTATCTGTTTGTATCTCCGCATACGCGACCGTTAATTTACCTGATAATCATATGACAATTCGACCTATAGGCCTACACAGTATTATTAATGTGACTATTAACGTCGGTATGACATAATGCTTCTAGCACGTCACATTTGCACACTTGTCATTTCAATAGATTTGCTTTGTTGTGTTTTGTGGACTGTTGCGCGCTGTATTTGGAAATTTTGTTCACTTCAGTGTAGTCACAGGTGGTTTATTATGTCTGTTAAAGTAGTGAGTTGTTTTTATTAGTCTTTCATTCCAGCCAGCTTTCTAGGTGTGAGAGTACCAACTGGAAGAAGAAGGCTGGGGAGACAGGTAGAAATGGAAGCTAGGACGTAGAAAACTTTGGTCAAAGTACTGATCTCAACTGTTTTGTGTGCAACGTCGCCAACATGTTTTAGCACGACGGTGTTGCCAAGTTTTGTCTAAAGGTCAGGTAAATAAGATTGCGACAGTTTTAAAATACGCCCGGCAGGAACGAGCAAGTGAGACAAAGCAAAGCAGGAAAGACAGCTAAGTCGTGAAAAAGTGCGTAGTCTGTAATTAAGTACCGGGGAAGCAGTGAAACTTACGAATGCAAAGCACGTATACTTGACGGAAAATTTAATATAAAGGCGTATGCTTTTTTGTCTGTTAATGATTCATTACGTAAATTTATGAATATTGTAGCGTGACAGAAAATCCACTACTTATTAATTCATATAAGATAATAAACAATAATTACATTACCTATACTAATATAATATCGAATGAAATTTAATGAATTCAAAGGAATAAACCACAATAAAATAAAAATCCTCATTGCATTATATAAAAACCACTGTTAAAAATCAAAGAAATTATTAAAAGCAACTCATATTATAAAATCAGGAATTTACCCAGGAAGTTAGGAGCAGTAAACAAAATAGATACCACAATATCAAGAAGAGAGAATCAGTTTAGGAGTGGTGAAACAGCAAAATACCCCAAACACAAGAAGAAAGAAGAGTAGAGTTTATGGTCAGGAAGTAAACAGACCCTGAAACCTTTAGCGAAGAGCAAAGTCAGTATCAGAAAATAGATTAGATACTCCAAACCAAACATCAGTCAAGATAACACGAAGTACCTTGGTTTACCCAAGAGTGAAGACAAGAAGAAGGAAGACCAGAAGAAAGACAAGAATGAAGACAAGAAGAAGGAAGACAAGAAGAAAGAAGAAGGAAGACCAGAAGAAAGACAAGAATGAAGACCAGAAGAAAGACAAGAGTGAAGACAAGAAAGAAGACAAGAAAGAAGACAAGAAGAGAGGAAGAAATAGTATGAAAGAAACACCGTTATAAAACCTATTATTAACTACCATGAACCCCAAACCCATAAAGACAATTAAAGAAAGTATAACATCCCAAAACCCTATAAAATGTAATTATTAATAAGCCAAAAGTGTTGTATAGTATAGTAAGAAGTGAACCAACTAAAGCTATTGTGTGATAAAAAAAATAAACAAGTCTTAACAGTCCATGATTACTAAAGGTCTGGTCTTAGATAATAAGACTCAAAATATCAGAACCACGAGTGAAAGTGAACTAGTGCAAGTGTTTTTGGAAATACAATAAACTTAAAGTTGTAGTGATACTATAACTTACCAATATGCTATATAACAACTTTTATATTCAATAATACACATAATCATAAAATAATAATGTGGAAGATTTCCAATATTTTATTATTTTAATGTCAATTTGTTATTACAAGACATTTGTAAAAATGCTAATAACTAAAGTAGAGGTGGACATGTTTACTGATGAAGGGGATAATAAATAATAATGGTTTAGACCAGAAAGGACTATAATTAATTTAAGTATTCATAGGTTTAAAATGTTTAAAATGGCTATTTGTTCACAGCCATGAACTCAATAGGTTTGTAAGAATTCTTAGTCAATAAGATTTATATGTGTTTAAAATAAATTATGTTTGTTAAATAACAGCTTAAATACCATTTAAAATGTTCCAGTAGGTATGCTGTGTTAATTAAAAAAAGAGTTAAATGTATGTTTTCAAACAATGCCAGCAATATGTCCAATTGTACAGAATGCTAAGTAATGTTCATTATTATTTTTATATAACAGTAGTATTAATCAGATACTACACATCACAATAAGTTTATAAAACATTTTATCTTTTATGTCATAATAACTATGTAAAGTCAGAGGAGGAGTAGGATTAAATTTATTTGAGAAAGACAGAAATGTAAAATTCTAAACTCTAGGCCATTTGATGAATTCACAGAAACCATATAAACCAGTTAATTCACTTATAACTCCTGTAAACTGGAAAGATTTATGTAAGGTAAATCAGTTAACAACTACTGTGAAGGAACCTATGAGTTAAAATGATAAAATAGAAATATACTTTAAAATATTGTAAATTTTTGAAATATATAAATTCATTATTTTTAAAGAGGAGTGTTAAATTCAGAGATTAACACAAAAAACCAGTTCAAAGGTTCAATTTATATGTATTTAAGGAAAGGAAGAGAAATATGACCATTTAAAATTTATTATAATGGTATTAATAGCATTTAAAATGGCAGAAAAATTATATGAAGGCGGAAACCAGTTTTTGAGCCTAGATTTCCAAAAAGAAAGAAATTTGGTAATATCCACAAAAATGTCAACAGATATGGACTATAATATATCAATTCAAATAGAATGAGATAATTAAACCAATGATAAGGTTCATAATTCATGAAAGTGATGAATAAACTAAATAAATTCCATATATAATGTATTTTTGTATCATGTGTATGGGAAATCGAAATATTTTAACAATACTTTTTCAAAGATTAACTGGGCCAGATTTTGACTAACGTGAAGGAAGTTAGTTAGTTCTTTGTTAATGATCAAACTGAACAGTTCATGTAATATAACGTTCCTTATAACCGTGTAGAAAAGAGTAATAAGGTTGTCTAGTAAATTCAGTGGAACGGGAGTTACGTTAAACAAACACTTTTACAGTAAAAACAAATTAAACTTTAACGACAATAGTGAAACATAACACCACACTACAAGATACAAGTGATTTAAAACAGTAAAACAATATATTTGTGATAATTCACGCTACAACTCATAACCGCTTTTTGAGTAGTTAACCAACAGAAGTGAACACAAATAAAATAACATAATTAACACCAGTATACACGGAACACTCTTCAAGAACACACCAAACAACATATTAGACAGATTACACAAGTTCGGGGACATTTAAAACATATATGAAGATAATTTTGCAGTGAGATTTTCTCGCGACAACATTGGCGTTTAACCTCGACATATTTTCGAGCGGCCATCTTGAAAATGCGAATCAATGCCTCCAACATCGCCTGACGTCATAGTCTACATATGGTTTGACCATTCAATTTTTTAAACATTATATAAGGATTATTCAAATATTGTTAGATAATAATTATTGAAACCACTTTATTTGTAAATGTTATACTTTCTAGTTTACCCTTCTCTGACTATTAATAATATAATCGCTCCAAGAACCTTTTTTCTAATACCTGTAAAAAATTATAACCTGTATGAACAACTCGATTATTTCCTGAGACGGAGTCGACAATTGCTCACAATCGATTAAACATCGATCCTTTCTTAAATTTGTTAATAAATCCATTTATTTCAATTGTTTGTATCTATAAATTATTTCACATGCTAATTTAAGGTTTATTTATTAATGCAACGAGACTTCCAGAAGAAGAAAATATTTTAGAAAGTGAGATATTGGACCAGCACGAAAAATCATAAATCGATTGCTGACCGGAGTTAATCTGATTAACTCCGGACTTTGTCAAGATCTTCCAGAAGTACTAAATAATTAATAAATACCTTATTAATTATTAAAAATTTTACCAAAACATTAAAACAGAATTATTTCTCGATCATAGACATATTAACAAACATAAAATTTATTTTTTTTTCGAAAATTTTTTTTAAATAAAATTTTTGTTTCTTTATTATCTTTATTTGTAAAGACCGCATACAGGGTCTTCTTACAATATGTAAAACCCGATCGAATAAATCAATTAAATTTTATATTACAAATTTAATTAGAAATTGTTACATTCTTGATTAGAGTAACACCCGGTACACCAGATAATTGATTACAAAATGTTTATAGAAATGCCCGTTTGGTATTCACTGCTTCCCTACGAAAGATTAGGGTACTCGACTTGTGCCAATATTCTCCGTGTCACCGTTTTACTGAACGCTTTCTGCGCTTTTGAACGTTTACGTATTCTGAGTCTTTGGAATACAAAATATTGTATCCTCTCAAGGTATCGCCATTTGTTCCTACGTTTATCAATCTTACTAAATAATGCGAATATTTTCAGATATTTTAGAATTTCATATTTTAAATTTTATCCTATCTTAAAACATCATTCTCAGAACATTCTTGTGTTTCTTTTCGTCACACATACTTAATAAAGTAAGCTCTGCAAATCTTCAACTACAGTCATAAGAGTTGTACTGGAACTTTTCCTTTCAATTGAAACCAATATACAATTAATATTCCTACACAAATCCTAAATTGTTCTATGCACCTAAAAATTACTGTAATGTCTCGCAATAATATAAGTTTTATTTTTATATTATATATATATATAATTTATTTAATATTTATAAATTCTTTACCTCAAGATGTTTTATTCCCTTATTTGGTACATGTTTCGGGAAGCGTATTGTTCCCATCCTCAGCCTTCCTGATGAACAATAGTTAGAAGTTAATGAGTTTTCGTTAATCACGCTTCAAAATTTCTAGTGTCATGGTCAAAATTAGTTTCTGAAAGGAAAAAAAATAATGTTTTCTTTTTATTACCGGCGTATTTCTGAGATTTTTTAAATTATTTTTAAAAGTTTTATATTTTGTTCTATAAATTTTCATATCTTTTAGCAGGTTGAAATGTGGAGACTATACCAGGGGATGCGAAAACAGACTAAAAAGTGATTAGTAAATAAAGGACGCTACACATTAATTGACAAAGTTTAACACGTCAAAAACAATATCTGACATGTCAGTTTGCCGTCTACTATAAATACCTCCGGAAATTTTTAACGAGGGTCAGACTCAAAGAATTTTTCTACGAGGACACTATGTCCGTTTGGTAATCGTCAGACTCAAGAAAGTTTCATGCGCCGTCAATACGTCCGTCTGCTGATCAACTTGAACATCATTCATCGTAATCATCACCATCATCTGGAATACACCACGATTGATGGAGGAACACGGGACCATCCTCAACAACAGGCTATAGAGTACCGAAGACACATCAGCATCATCATCATCGTCATTGTCATCATTCAGGAGGCGCACACATACGTACACAGGCGACGGTAACTTCGGCAATACGCAGGTGACAAATGAACAATTATATTTTTGTGGTTAATCAAAAAACTCATAAAGAACAGAATATGAGATAATAGAGTACTATTAACACTAAATGTAAATAATGTAAATACTCAAAGTAAAAGACATAGTTGTGAGTTGGTATTAAAAATATTACAAATTGGGTGTGTCATTAGAAATCATAAATATTCTTAAAGTAAATGTTATTTTATTATTAAAATATTAATAGCAACAATTCAATTTTTATTTAGTAAAGTTAATATTATTTTTATAAATGAGTTGCTATTTTAATAATGATTCAAAGTCAGACACCCAAGCAATAAAAACGAATTTTAAAACGTTTTCATCATATTTGTTTAGATGTTTAAGGTTACATGTTATTAGTGTGTGGTGATTAGCAAAGATATGTTATGTTTTCAGAGTGTAACCTTATAAAAGATAATATTTTTATTTTTCATTTTAAAGTTTTTAATAATCAATTAACTTTCTAAATCAGAATGATCACAGTTGCACACCACTATATAAAAATTATCCCGATTAGCGCTTTCAAGCCTCACAGCCCATCGTCAGATCGGAATAGGCAGAAATTATTTTAAAACAAACCATTCACCCCTCTCCCCCACCCTGCTCACACACAACAAGCTATAATATAAATGACCCTTCCCCACCCCCTAAACCCTGTCCCACCATCTGTACAGGGTGGGGGAAAGGGGTGAAGGGTTTGTTTTAAAATAATTTCTGCCTATTCCGATCTGACGATGGGCTGTGAGGCTTGAAAGCGCTAATCGGGATAATTTTTATATAGTGGTGTGCAACTGTGATCATTCTGATTGCGATTTCAACCACTAACACAAATTTCTTCATTAAATTAATTTTCTTTGCAATATTTAATTACTACGTTGATTACTATTACTATGTTTAAATTAATTATTTCATGTCATCAATGTTTCACTTCTCTTTTTAACAAATACGTTTATTGTGCAGCCGCATATACTTAACGCAACGAACTGTACGACCTAGCCGGTGTTTGACACTACACAGCTGCGTTGGGTACGTGGTCAGGAGGGTATTCATTTTATAATACTTGTAAGTTGCAATATATATTGCAACAAAACACAGGATGATGATCTATGAATAAGAATATCTGAGCATGGATGACGGACATTAACATGTTTTAAATTGATTTATGCAATTTTTGTCAATTAGCTATAAGTTTTGTATTTAGTGATGGATAAGGACTTATTTATACCACATTCTTTGTAAAATTTTGTTCTTTAATGTCATGTACTTTGTTTGTGAATATGTGCGCGCGTTCGCGTGTGGTGAACCTTCGGTGTTATATCTTCCGCGTAAGTTAACATATCGGCTTGAAACTTGGACAGTGAATTATTTATGGAAATAGCTACATTTTCTATATACTATGATGTTCTCAGCTATTTTTGAAATGTGGTTTTGAAAACTCAACTTTTTACGCTTATCTACTGAAGAGTAATAAAATTTCTAGATAAAATCTAGGCAGGCTGTCGTAGATTTATACAAAAATTCGCCTGCAACCGGTGTATCTTTTGTTCAATCTACCACGTAGACAGTCGAATGACCAATCAGAAGCCCCTAATTTCAGTCAGATCCGTCCGTTGTCATGTGTACTTCGAGGCAGTTCATCCGAAGCCGTTGCTTAGTGAACGTGTGCTCTTCGTCAACAGTTTTTCTTGTTCGAATTGGTTAATCTAACGTAACTCTAAGCCTTGGAACTCTATTCGAGTTGTTTGATTAGAACCAAGCAAGTAATTACGTAATATCCAATATTATTATAATAAGTTCTATTCCGTATTAGTAGAAGATTTCCGCTTAGGGAGATTTATCTACCGGGGTAAATCTTTATTAACGCGGAACACTTCAAGAGTAGCCGGAAGGTGGAAGCCTAATACACCGCTTTTATAATTACAACTCAGTACAAACCTGAGAACCAATAATTCATCACGATTAAATAATAATAATAACAAATTCCGAGCGATACAAACTAACAATTCGGAAAGTGACAGTTTATGTGTGACATCTGCAATTAGTGTTATTAGTTGGTCGACGAACCCAGGACAGCGCGGAGAGGGAGAGAGCGGAGAGCGGCGGTCAGTGCAGTGCAGAGAGTGAGAGACGCCAGCGGAGCAGCCAGAGCGAGAGAGTGTCCAGCGGCGCAGCGAGTGACGTCACGCCGAATATAAGGATTTTTACGTATTAAAGTAAACTCATCCAAACTGAACTATATAAATTCGTTTACAAATAATAAAGACTATACATGAGATTGTTTAAATTTAGATATATCATATAAACATTATTTACATGTGTGCTGAATAAATAATTTTTCTGCTCCTCTAATATAGACTTGTTCATAATTTATACACACACAATTATCCTATGCGAAAGTATTTATTTGTATCGTCGGAATATATATATATACATATTGTAACAAATTAATTATTTAATATAATTTATGTTTGTGGAGCCCCACGTTCTTTGGGACGCCAAAATGTAACAAATTATTTTTCTGTGTAATTCAATTTGTACATTAATTTAACTCATACACTTTATATAACATTACTAACAACGTGTATGTATAATTGGAGTTCAGGTGTAATTATAATAAGAGTAGTCCTTTTAGGAATCGTAATATGTTTTCATTTATTGATTCAAACAAACAAAATATAAAAAATAAAAATTATAAGATAATAATAATAATTACTTCGCCATAAGAACTTCATTATCTATTGTTTCGATGGTTCTTTGGTTGCCGTATATTCATCATAAAAATATATTTTATATCTTATATCTTATATTATTAATTCTACGTAAAACATTTCTTAGTCATATTATAAATTCTCGACTACTCAGTCTGAATGTGTGCTTTATAATTGGTAATATTTACCTTATTATTCTATACAAAAATTTAATTTATTAAATCAATTGTTACTTCTCCAAGCAAGGATTTAAATTATTTTTAAATTGACTGTTGTTCATCATTAAAGAAAATATCATTAAAGAAAAATTCTGATTACAAGTAAATTACATTCTCTTCTCTCTATCTACATAGTTTTTCATTAATTTAAAATGTTTTTATTAATGTCTTTCAATGTCTTTATTCTTTTATTATTACAAATTCGTTTTTCGTCACCTCAATTCTGCAGATTGTCCCATGTCCTCCAGTGGTCCGTCGGTCTTCTCCTTCTGGACGTCCTCTTGCGTTCTCCGGTTTCACTGGTCGTCCTCCCGTCTCTCGTTCTTTATGGTCCCATCGGCTGGCTGTAGAATGGAATGACGTGTTGCTCTGAATCGGCTGCTGTTGCTATTTAAACCGTCTCTATTGCTCTGCGTATCGTTCCTCTGCTTGATGTTCTCTTGCTATCTGTCTAGAGTTGATGTCCGTAGTTGTAGACTGTTTGTAGACGTCCGATGATTTTAGTTACGGTACTTTTTTTTATTACTACTTGAAATAAAACATTTTCCGTAATACTTTACAGTTTATAATATAAAAATCTTGTCGATGTTAGACATAGCGTCTAAATCTGTCTGAAGTAATTAAAAATTCGCTTCTCTGACGGTCATAGCGTACCGCCACGACTGAAGACTGTTTGAAGAGACTTAAATATTCTCGTCGCTGACGGACATAGCGTACCGCCACGACTGAAGACTGATTGAAGAGTAAATTTGGCTCTCCTGGGCTCGTGTTTATATTCACCAAGAAAACCACACCTGTTGGCTCAGGAATATGCATGTCAAAACTGTCCGCAGCTAGCACTACCTCCAGAAATTCTGATATGAAAAAATATATAAAGTATTTTTGTTATACGATCCCAAATATACTGAATTTATATCCTATATTTAATATTATTAAATGTCTGTACTGATTTCCGTTGTAAACTGCCACCGCCCGCTCAGAATGTCGTACTTTTACAATCAGAGCGAGGTCGTTTGAGTCTGTAGGCATGTTTTCTTGCTAGCTAACTCAAAGTATTAGGAAGTTACGTAACTACTCTGAGGGAGTTGAGAGCTATGCCGCAGCTAAGCACAAAGTCAGTGAAAGAGCAGAAGAACAAATGAGACAGGCTAGGCAGCTTAGGTAGACGGAGCTACCTACAACGCTGCCAACATTGCAGTATTGTTTCGTTTGTCAGTGGTAACTTAAGGTTACTTGAACTTACTTGTTAATAAGTAATTATACTTAAATAATTATAATTATAAAATAAGTGATTATAAAATGAATACCCTCCTGACCACGTACCCAACGCAGCTGTGTAGTGTCAAACACCGGCTAGGTCGTACTGTTCGTTGCGTTAAGTATATGCGGTTGCACAATAAACGTATTTGTTAAAAAGAGGAGTGAGACATTAATGACACGAAATAATTAATTAAAACATAGTAATAGAATTAATCAACGGTTTATTAAATATTGCAAAGAAAATTAATTGATTATTAAAAACTTTTTAATAAAAAAATAAAAATATTCTCTTTTATAAGGTTGCACTCTGAAAGCATAACATATCTTTGCTAATCACCACACACTAATAACATGTAACCTTAAATATCTAAACATATATGATGAAAACATTTTAAAATTCGTTTATATTGCATGGGTGTCTGACTTTGAATCATTATTAAAATAGCAACTCATTTATAAAAATAATAATAACTTTACTAAGGTAACTTTCTTGTTTCCTGAGTGTGTGGTGTTATGCAAAGTCAGTTGTCCAGTGATTTAAACATTCATCTCAAACTATCTTGTGTGTGTTTTGTTGTGAAAAGTATTGTTCATATAATTTTCAGTTTCATCATGAATAATGTTATTATAGTTTGAGTTTGAAACCACTTTTGTTGCTAAGTGATGAACATAAATTAATTTTTACTTCCATGTTCGGTAAGGAAATGGAAGAACATTTCGGTGATCGCGAAAAACATCGTGTTCAAGATAAGGGCTGATTGTGATTGTACTACCCTCAAAACATGAAGAAAAGTCATTTTCTGAAAAGTGTCTGAGTTTGTGTATGTGTGTAGAATTTTTCTATGGCAAACAATATCTGCCGCAAATTCAAACAGAATAATATAATTTTTTGCATATGTGCCCGAGTTGTAGAGGACTATTGATTTGGGTGAAGATCGGTTAAGGGGGAGGGATAGTTTACCTTCAACGTTTTAACTTTTCACAAGAGTAAAGTACTTAATTTTGATAAATAAATTATCCTGAAAAGAAGGTCATAATATTCCACTGTAGAAAGGAAGATGGAATATCTATAAATAAAAATAGTAGTTGAAGGAGGAGGGGGTAATTTTTTTTTAATGAAAATGATATTTGAAGGGGGAGGGGTTAATTTTGTATATGTGTACTACGTTATCGGCAACAAAGAAGTAATTTCTGTTGAACATTTTTATTTAAATTGGTAAATTTGTCAAATTTTTGAAATTGTATTTGAATGATTTTAATTTAAATCTTAGACCATGGAAGGCATGTATGGTTCTCCATACCGATTTTTTTATTTTGTATTAGAAACAGTCTATTAATTTTTTGTGTTATCATAAACTGTAGTAGAATACTGTGCAATTTAAACAATTTAAGGAAATCTTTAATAAATCCGAAACGTTCCACTATCTAAGTATCGACTAAATATTCTGTGCGACCTTGTACATCGCAATATACATGTTTAATATTTTATGTTTGTTGTTTTTGTATTATCCATGTGTGATTTATAATGTGTGTATATAATATGTCTTAAGAAGCTTTGTAAAGATATCTAAAAAATGGGGATATTTTAATTGATATTTAAAATTTTTTAATTCTTTAAAAATAATTTTTAATAAATCAATCATTGTAAAAAGATTTAAATAAACAAACGCTTGGTAGTTTCACAATTTATAGTACGTTTCTCCAAGTGCCCAACGAGCGTTTAATCAATATCAATTTTTTTATTGTAACGGCCATCTAAGGACCACATGTCAATTTCAATTCTTTATTCTTTGTTCTTTTCTTTTTCTCCAATATTCTTTCATCTTTTCACTCGGTCTCTTCTTCCTGTCTTCAGTCTGTTTTGAACCTGCGTTTTTCTCTCTCCTACCCTGGACTCCTTCCATTTTTAACACTTTGCCCGAAAAACTTCTCTTTCAATTGCTTCTTCTGCGTGTATATTATTGTTTTCTAAATCCTTTTTGACTTCTTTAATCCAATTTTGATGTTGACTTCTTCCCCCACAGATATTTAAAGCTCTGCTTTGTTAACCTGTTGTCGTCCATGCTATATAAATGTCCAAAAATAATAGTCTTCTTTCCCTCATTGTTTCTGCTATATTTTCTATACTTTGATATATTTCATCATTAGTTCTTAATTTCCAACCTTCTGAAGTTTTTCGTGGGCCTAATATTTTCCTAATACTTAGAAGTCTTTCCAGTATTTTTAGTTTGTCTAAATTATAATTCAATGCTAGGCATTCACTTGCATATAGGCATCCTGGCTTCACTACTGTACTGTAATGCCTTATTTTCGCATTTTTAGATACGCACTTTTATTGTAAATATCTTTAGTTATACCATATGCCCTTTCCATCTTATGAATCCTTTCTTCTGTAGCAGATTTTTCTAAGCCATTCTCTTGAATTATTTCTCCTACATACTTAAATTTTTGAACCCTCTCTATTCGACCAATATCTGTTGCCAGGAATTTTGGCGCATTTTTAATGTTCGTGAGAAATTTGGTTTTTCTGCAGAAATTCTTAAGCCTGTTCTACTGGCTATGTCCTCTAAAAAATTAATTTGTGTTACTGCATATGTCAGATGTTCAGAAAGTATAGCAAAGTCATCTGCGAATGTCAAACAGTTTATTTCAATATGTTTTTTCCTTCTTCCCAACATGATTGGTGATATTTTTAATTCCAAATTCTTACTACTTTCTCCAGGACACAGTTGAAAATAATTGGGGATAAACCATCACCCTGTCTTACACCTGTATTTATTTTGAACGGTTGAGATATTTCTCCCATGAATTTTATTTTTGAGACTGTGTCCGTAAGGGTTTCACGGATTAGATTTGCCAATTTAGATTTAACACCAAATTCTCGGCATATTTTATCTATAGTTTCTCTATCAACAGAATGAAAGGCCTTTTTGAAATCAACAAATCTTACTACAATCAATGATTTTATTTTTACGTTTATTTAAGTAGTTATTTGAAGCCACTAAAATCTTTCTCCTTTCAAATAACAGTAAGATTTATTGTGTAACAGTAATGTTGAACGTGATGCACACTCAAATCCTAACCGATAACTACAGTAATACACTACAGCTGTGATCAGTATTACCACTGAACGTCTTTATGGAATTGTAATGTTGCAACACACACACACACATACACACACACTCGCTCGCGCATAAGTCAGTCAGTCAGCGTGTGTGTGTGTGTGTGTGTGTGTGTGTGTGTGTTTACAACTTTTTATTTATGACAGTACATTTTAAAATACGAGGTACATCGAAAATGTGATTTAAAACCTATTAATTGAATAGAAATTTAAAAAATGCTGCGTTTTACTCGTTTGTGTATTTACGTGATATTTATTTTGTCACAAGGAGAAGCTCCAAGTAATCCTGAATAAGAAAACGTCTTTTATAGTTCTTTGGCAGGAAGTAAAAACGAACGATTCGTCAACATTTAAGAACATTTGTTTTTCAGCAACAACAGTTTTAACGTGTTTGTTGTTTTGAAGCGAGATTAAGAAGTTGGTAGTTATCAAGTTATCAGATACTACACACATAAAACTGTGAAATAATTGATGTCCTTTGATTGTAGTGTGTTTACTTACATACGAGTGGGAATTAAACAATATCGGTATAGAGAACCATACATGACTTCCATGTTCTAAGATTTATATTTAAAATCAATTTCGAAATAAAATATTTCTATAGAAACTACTTCTTTCTTCAGTCTTAACCACAGTACTGTGGTCACTAACGTATACCACCTCACGTTAGCGCACTCGATTTTCACTGATGATGGCAGTCGATAGCACTGCCGATACGTCTGGTTATGTACAAAACATTGGACCACGGCCAAACAGCCCGGGAAGGAATTTTAACAACAAACTACTTCTTTGTTGTGGATAACGTAGTACACATGACATATAAATAAAAATTATCCCCTCCCACTTCAACTATCATTTTCATTTATAGAAAATTACCTCACCCCCTTCAACTAGACTCTTCATTTATAGATATTCCATCGACGTTTCTACAGTGGATTATTATGATCTTCTTATCAGGATAGTTTATTTATCAAAATTAAGTATTTTACTCTTGCTAAAACATAAAATGTTGCAGGTAAACTACCTTTTCCCCGTAACCGATCTTCACCAAAATCAATAGGCTTTGAGTTTTCTACAATTCAGGAACGTACACAAAAAAAAATATTTGATTCTGTTTGAATGTGCGGCAGTTATCGTTCGTCATAGAAAAAATTACCGTTGTTAAAACATAAAGTGTTGCTGGTAAACTACCCCTTTCCCTTAACCGATCTTCACCAAAATGAAAAGACCTTGAGTACTTAACAATTCAGGAATGTATAAAAAAAAAATTTGATTCTGTTTGAATGTGCGGCAGTTATCATTCGTCATAAGAAAAATTACCCTTGTTAAAACATAAAATGTTGCAGGTAAACTACCCCTTTTTCTAAACCGATCTTCACCAAAATCAAAAAACCTTGAGTTCTCTATAATTCAGGGAGGTATGAAAAACAACATTAGATTCTGTTTGAATTTACGGCAGTTATCGTTCGTCATAGGAAAAATTGCCCTTGTTAAAACATAAAATGTTGCAGGTAAACTACTGTTTCCCCGTAACAGATCTTCACCGAAATCAATAGGCCTTGAGTACTCTACAACTCAGTCATATATGTAAAATATTATTTGATTCTGTTTGAATTTACGGCAGTTATTGTTCATCATAAAAAAATTACTCTTGTTAAAACATAAAATGTAACTGGTAAACTACCCCTTTCCCTTAACCGATCTTCACCAAAATCAACATAACTTGAGTGATCTACAATTGAGGGACGTATGCAAAAATTATTTGATTCTGTTTGAAATTGCGGCTGTTATCGTTCGTCATAGAAAAAATTACCGTTGTTAAAACATAAAGTGTTGCGGGTAAACTACCCCTTTCCCTTAACCGATCTTCACCAAAAACAATAGGTCTTGAGAACTCTACAATTCAGGGCTGTATGCAAAAAATTCTATGATTCTGTTTGAATTTGCGGCTGTTATCGTTTGCCATAGACAAAAATGTACACACAGACAGAGAGACAGATATACAGACAGACAGACAGACACACACACAGACACTTTTCGGAAAATGACTTTTCTTCATGTTTTGAGGGTAGTATAATCAGAATCAGCACTT